>JABASD010004248.1:0-16257 GCA_019776165.1 Pogonognathellus flavescens
AAAATAATAATATTTTACCAAGTCACTCTTTAATGTACGTTAAATTGACAGTAAAATTTTAAAAATTATTCATGATGTGACGGCGACGTCAAAAGTACCACTTCCGCTGGACTAGGCGTATTGCAGTTCCTCGCCTGCCTGTCTTGAATGCCTGGCCTCCTCTTGCCCTATACAAGTACAACAGTCCTGTCTCTCCGTGTACTCCTTGTCCGCCACTACTACCACCACACACGTTACATACTACGTACAATACAACCAGCAACCTTCTTTCTTTCCGTCTCCGTCACTCCAAACCTCTCCCCCCGCATCTCCGGCAAAGACTCCACTAACTCAAGCTCCGCTCTCTCAAAACTCTCATCCGTTCGGGAATATCCAAGAGAGACGAACCAAACCATCCACACTACATTTCCTCTTCTCCTGCTACTTCTTCACACCAATCTCCTCTTCTCATCCTCATTCCCATTCCAGTCAAGTGTACATCTCTCTAAAAGACACACATACACAACAGAGAGATACACAAGGCAAGTCAAACGAATTTACTTATAAAAAGAAAAGTCAACGAGCAGAACATTACAACCGCAGACGCCCGAAAAGTCTCTTCTTCTACTTCTTTCATAATTTAAACTGAACTTAAGGACGCACGTAGAAGGCACGCACTTTGAATAATTCTTTGAGACTCGAAAACAACTCTGGGCTGAAAAACTACCCGATCAGAAGCATTTCTAAACACCTGTTGACCATCGCCCATAAGCAAGGTAAGCAATCTCATTTCCCATTCTTCGGCCTCTGGACAAATATTATACGAACAGTAAGATCATTATAAGCACTATATTATTGGATAAAATACTTTTTTATCCGGGGGCTCATCGCAAATGGTTACTGCTATAGACTTCATCTTTAACTCTGTAAGTAACAGTCCAAGCCTTTCCCCGTGGATTTTATTAGACTTCCGCATATTTTCAATGTTTGTAGTGTATTAATAGAAGTTCATATGCAATTTCATGTAGGAACATCACCACAGAAAATATTTTTTGTGTAGCTGATTTTTGTTGTTGGGTAAAATGGATTTGGTAGAATCCCGTATAGAGAGACGGGTTTTTGGAAGTAGGAATTATGCGGTGTATATATATAGTTGTAGATTATGTGAAGGTAGAATTGGCAGGTGCAAGTTTGCATTTAGGAATTATTGTTTGTAGAATCTGAAACTAATGTGGAGAATATTTTTGCGAATTGTAGGCAATAATTCTGTTTTATGAGGGTGTACACCTTTCTAAGCAAAATCTTCATTTCAGACACATTCAATGTAACTTCTGGTAATGTTTGTACCTAAAGCAAACAAGATTTACATGCAATATGCGAATTCAACTATTAGTAAAAGATACTTTTATCGTGTATTATGTAGTTATGAGCCATAGTCCATTGTCCAAACTTAATCACTTTGTGCATTAGTAATGCGAATCATATGCGAATATGAAATATATGAATTCAGGCTTATAGTAACTGGAGCGGAACTTGTTAGCCAACATTTACACCTCCTCAAACCTGTTTACGTTTAGAAATGCTGCAATGGTTAAATACTTAATCCGTGATTTGTGTGGGAGCAAATTAAATCATCCTTTACTTTCCCCAAATTATCTCGAATTCCGAATAATCCGTCTGAGTGTCCAGATGAAGATTTATTTTGTTAGCATTAATTTATTCATGCCTAATGAAGAAACGAGATTTCAAATAGTATCCCCGCAACTGAATATATTCCATACTTTACAGAGAATTAATTTCATTCATTTTCGGCTTTACACTTCTTCAGAATTCCACCTGCGTTTAGTAAACCTGCATTGGCAAATTTGAAATCAAAGCAAAATGAAGCTAAAAATATGAAATTTTATGGCAAATGAAAGTCAAAGACCCCTGCACTAACAACAATAAACGGGATAATTCTGACAACAACTCGATCTGCACAACTGTCCTCTGTAATTTAGGAGTTGAAAACTTTTAATTCGTGTTATTCCTTGAACTTGAGGTTATATTTCTAAAACAGCAATAAGTTAACCCATGCTATGAAAGTGTCTCACGTTCACCGCGGTTGAAGCACGGTGAAAGTATTCTAAAAGTAGACGTAGCCATAAGACTCACACTCGTCAGTGATTGAAAACCAGAAGGCCGTATATTATAAGCACAAAAATAATCGTTTCACAAAAGGAGACATCACATATCTAGCTAAGCGGGTTCGTAATAATTTCATTTTATTATTAGATATATATAGAAACCGAACTATACTAAATAATCTTATGTGACGTTTGTAAGGGATTATGGCTGCATTACATGTCTAAAACGTCGAATATAGCTACACACGTATTTCGTATAAAGTTTTAGGGAACAATGAGAACAATAGAATTTATTGTGTTTCAAAATAATGAGTAGAACAATGCCAGATGTTTACATGGAATGCGTTCATGGTGACTGGTTGTGCGTGTGTGTGAGCAACGTAGCCTGCAATAATTCTGGGATAGTAATAATATTAATCATTCAAGTAAAGAGGGTTGGGGCATAATTGCCTACCGATATTATTTAACAATATTATTCAGCATTTTCTCACATTGTAAATAGAATGAATATTTTGTGCCAGGGAAGAAATTATAATTATTGTCCACTGTGGTCGTTTAATGCATTGACAGGTAAAACCACACAAGTGGTAGCCATTTAGCGAAATTGTGACAGATATAGCTGGAGTCCCGTTAAAAAATTGAATCTGACATAATTTTGTTGCTAATATATGGCGAAAACTAAATGACATCATATCATGCAAATTTATGAGTCTAGTATTATAGTTACCTTGATACTAGTTAACGTATTATAAAATGCATACACGTTTTGTACAATGAAACTTATAATAAGGCTTTGTCGGATGTCGGACATTAAATCTATTTTTCCTGTACTCATAATTTAATGTTACAGTGGATTACTGGGACATGTAATGTTTGTATATAGGTAAAACCAAATGTAAATTGTTCCATACTTAATTATAACTGTGGGTTAGAGAATTGAGAGGCGTAAATTGTAGACAATTCCAGAAAAACGGTTGTCTTAAACCAAATGTATACTTACATGAATGTTTAGTCCAACTAGGCCACTATTATTTAAACAACCTTTATTTAATATTTATCAAAGCCAACACATTGTTGAACCGTTGGTCATATCCAGAATATATTTCGAGAGTTATTATTTAAGAAGTTTGGTGTTTATTCCGTGTATATATTTGCATTATACAATGTCAAACTTCTTATGCATAATTGAGAGGAAATGGTACAATTACCCTGCTTTCTTTACAAAATTCTAACGAAGCGTGGCACATAAACACAGAAAAGTGGGGTGCAGTCTTTATAAAATAAGCAGATTATTTGCACTACGTCCAGACAATACAGAATTAATGCCAGGCAATTTGACAAAAGAGGTAGATGGAAATAAGCTCTTATGTTTTCATAGTACTTGTTAACATAGTTGATGATCAATGCAGAAAACAATACACGGAAACAGTAGAATGAGTCTAAACGCCCCATTTTTGCAGAAAATTGGAGACGGAGACCTCCAAAAGCATTCGTAAAGCAAAACGACATGTGGACAGAGTAGACACCCTTCAATTGTCTTGCAAATCGTTGTTTGCGTTTAGTATGGAAAGGAAATCGTTATTTCATATCATTATCACTGAATACATCCACGGAAAAAGTTCTTTTCCTGTGGTTTGCAAATTAACCTGGCAGAAGCTTTAGGTTGTGGTCTGCAACAAGGTGAAAGTTGTTTATTTTCTAATGGGAGGTTTATTTCTGTATTAATTGAAATTCCAATTGACTTATAAGTATACCTCTCAGTGAAAAGAGTCACGAGTAAAATTTCACCGAAGGACATAGAAGGAAACTACAGAAGTATCGTGAATTATAAAGGCCCTGCCGCATTCGACTGTCGGAGATTTCGACATAAAAGCCGGAGTTAGGATTTTCTTTGAATTCTCCTTCCAGTAGTATTCTCTTTGGTTTGTGTCAAATCTGCCCCAAGTATTTACAACATGAGACACAAATCGATTTCATGTGATAATTGAACCGAGTGGAAAGGGTAAAGGATTTGTGCCGACAGTGAAGTGTCTTTGAAAGTCCCGAACCTTGTAAGAGCTTTTGCAGAAATATAACTTTCCTTAAATGAGGTGGATGGTAGCGATCATATAAATCAGGTAAATATAAATCTATTTTTCCCCACTCTAAAAAAATTGTTAGATTAGTTACTACACATGTACATCTTAAAAGTTACCATATTTACCATACAAAATTCCCGATGGGCTTTGAAATCATTTTTCGCATTAACAGCATCATTAAGGTCTACAAGGATTACTTCATTACTCGAACATTGCCTTATACATTTAATGTCCCATTAGAGTCTTCAAATTTCAAACCTTTCGGTTTCACCTACCAACTTGTCATACGCAAAGATTTGTATGTATAGGCAATAAGTGTTTGTACGTTCAACCTTAGAAACTTCCTCATTCATTTCTTCCATGTGAAATCCGTATGACCAGAATTGCATCCGCCACATTTTTCTCATTTCATTCAATGTAAATAAAATTGTAATTAGTTTCAGACTAATTGTACATTAGGACTTAATAGAACTGTTTGAGTGCGGGTGAAGACCTTACTGCAGGCTTTTAAGGTTGAACTTGATTAATTCTTCTAATGAAAGACATCCCATTTCAATTAAAGTCCTTGCCTCTTCCACCAACCAGCGCCGATGGTGTAGGTATTTTTCACTTCACATTGTTCTGAGTAAGAGTTTGCTTTCTAGGGAAGTTAGCGGAAGGTCATACCTCGTACTATCACCGAACCACTCATTAGGCCTGTCGTTGTCTCAGAAATCACTCGCGGTAGTAAGTAAATGTGTTTCAGTGCACTATACATATACGGGTGTGAAATTTAGGAAATGATATTATTTAGAAAAATTTAAATTAAAACCTTGCGTCCTAATCTTATAGACTCAGATCGTCATTATTCTTCATCCCCCGCACTTTGCAAAAAAGACTTTACCACAGTCACTTGAAATATTTTCTGAATCTCTGATTATGCTGTAGAAATGCAGCTTACGTATACCGAATCCCAGTACTACAGCATATTGTAAAATCACAAAAACTTGACTGAGTTAAAGCTCCCGTTGTTAAAAGTCTGGAAACTAAATTGTGATTTAAATTATCAATCAGGAAAGAAATTACCTACAGCATAATACTGCTACTACTACTACTATTAGTACAAGCGGCACGTAGTTTTTAATTTCCAAAGAGTTATTACGACTTCCAGTTCTATCTGAAACTGAGTTTGTGAAGGATATCATGAAAATATGATATTGAATGATTCGCAAGATGCAGAGAGAGAGACCACTGTAATTGTAATAATCCCCTTAAAATTATATGAATGATAAAATAACAGGGAAATGGTTGAGTCAACACTGAGAATGTGAATCGATAGGTTTGAAAGCAAATAGAAACTCTTTGTTAAAATATTTGTGATTTAGTCTGGAGCAAGGAATTAATGGAGGTAGTAGCATGGTAGAAGGAAGATGCCGAAGGATTTTAAACCAAACATTGAGACTGCGGGATTTATGTATGCATAAGCTAATGAACTCACAAAAAGGAGAATTTACATAATGTTATAAGCGTCGGGAGTGTTGTGGGAGTATTGCCGGGTGTGGTGGAATGGAAATATACTGGAATGAGTAGTGGTACATGAAAAGAGCAAATAATTTATTACCATGACCAATATTGCAAAGAGGGAAAAGTCTGTTGCGTTTTATCTGGAAACTAACAGCCCTGCTTTCCCTGTCATCTATTTTAGCAGCGACTATTTTATGACTGAAAGTGGACAACGGTGCAGAGCGGTGTATCGGTGGATGAAACAAGCAACACGCAGCGCTTAACAGCGTCAGGCGACTCTCAACCATCCCAAATGGCAATTCCCTTGAAAAGCAACTGGTAGCAGCCGTACGCTCTCCAGCTGTCTTAATGCATCCAACCAACCGCTCTACACTCACAAACCGTGTCCGTGTCCCTAAACCCGCAAATTATCTTCCATGCCCGAAATTTGCACTTTATGGCAACTAATAACTATATATTTAGGTATTTCATTTTGCAAAACCGCCACATCGCCTTTAACTTTGAATTCCAGGATTATTGTTCCAGAAAAAAAATTCATGCCTTAAATCTTCCCGATTAGAAAATAATAAATAACTTTGCTTTCTCACTACGAATCTACTTAATTCATTTGCTAGGCATTACAACATTCTGCCTATGAAATACTTACCTTTACAATTTAGATTTCCAAAAAATGCTTTCGGAATTATATTTTTATTACGTGTCCGAAAATGATTCAGGCAACCATATCAGTTAACTTGTTTATTGCAGTATAAGACAAAGAGCAATGAGTGAAATACTTTTATTTTTTATCCGGGTAGTGTATGACATGCATTGTGTGGAGTTACAATTTACTGTGTGCAGTTACAAGAAACTGCATCTACTACATTCGCAAGAGACTCTTTCTAAGTCTTGCGTGATAATAAATTATTTATATTTACTAACCAAAACTTTTCTGCAAGAAATCCCCGGAGTAGTAGTGAAAAAAATGCTATGCTCACTTTGTTATCTCACATAGCTGCTCAAATACAAAAATTGTAACCTGCAAAGAAAGAATCCGTCATTGATGGGTAATATGAAACTCGTATGTGTAGCACGAATTCCATTGACATTATAAACGTTATGGATTATTAGCAATATCATCCAGGCGTTGCACAATCGTAAAGGCACACAATGCTGGTATGTGCTTTACGTAATATATGGGTGAAAAATATGCAAAAACGAACATTTGGTTAGTATGGCAATCCTGCGACTACGGTTTCAAATTTCTTTGATTTGTTATTTGAACGGAACGAATCTCTTTCTGTAATGCAATATCAATGCACTTCGTCAAGAGTTTTACATTCGGAGTAGGATTTTCCTTCCGGATTCAAATGGCATCTCCTATTTGTACGTGCACCGTCTGTAATACAATATTGTCTCCCACTATAAAATGCATGCATGCCTCTTACTAATATGCATTTCCGAAATTAACGTTTGAACATGTATAGGTGATAATTGTTATTGGGAAAAAACGTGAGATATGATCGCAATACTTATTGTAAGTTGTTATTTGCACATGGGTGTCCCTGGCTGTGTCCACATCTCATTTTTATCCAACAAAAAGAAAAAGAGCAGATATAAAAGACGAAATTCAGAGAAATAGGGCAATCTCGAAATACTGAAGAAGCAATAAAAAACGACTTGACTGATTTGGAATAAGAAACGTGATATTCACGGGCTGTTGTGAATGCGATGATGTAATGATGCAGATTTCGTTAACTAGGTAGCCTATAGTGCCAGGAATCCTGATAGGAAATGTCAACTGGTGGAAATTCTAACAATGGACTAAAATTTGCTTCTCAAATAACTATTTCTCTGGAAGATTTATTACCCAGCACAGAACATTGCATACTGTGTACACAATTTCCGTAGAATGAAAAGCAATTGGAAATAAAGAATTCAGAGCAACAGTGTATCTCAGATAACAAATCCGAATACCTTATACCTGTGCAATGCAAAGCTGCTGAAAGACTTGCAGGAAATAATAGCGGAGGATAAGTAAGTGAGCTATAAAGTATAATAGAGAGACAAGACCGAGTAAATAATAGCGTTGAAAAGTCGATGTCAAATAATAATGGGTTGTCAGAGTACAAATGTTGTGGCATCTGTAAATGAGTTTTGGACGAAAGGGGAATTGTGGAATAAAAAGGAGTAGAGATACGTTGAAGCAAAAATCAGACGAAGAAGAAGAAGAAGAAGAAGAAGAATGGGAAGGAAGAGTTGGAGGAGCAAAGGTTGCGTATAAATGCAAAACGTCGTATTTTTACATAGGTAAAATGGTGTTCGCACACAGAACTATGTTTCTTCCATACAAATGAAGTTGTTTCCGACAAGAAGGGAAAAGTCTTGGGAAAAGTTGGGCAAAGGCGTCAGCTTATTCTTTTAGTCGCATAAAGAAAGTCCGTGCTGATGTTAATCGAAAATTTGGACGGAGAATAGAATGGTGACGATGCGTTGTTAAGTGTGAAATAGAACTACTGTGGGATTTCCATCATCAGACCAAGAATTCTAATTATTTTGCTTGACATGCCTCTGCGTGTTCACACACAACACCTATTGTGCACCTTCAACATAATATCATCATTACCAACAACACTTCTACACCTTTTCCATATTATTTTACACTGCGCTCGATTTATCCGTGTAAAAGAAGTCGCAAGAGTGTTGTACTTCTTCTTACTCCTCTCAGACTTTGTAGAATTAGAATAGTCGTAGTTGCACTTCCAACAACTTTTGCTCTCATCGTGTCAGAGTGCTTCAATCTGAATCAACTCAACCAGCACCTATTTCTACATCCACTAAGCTAAATGCCAACTCGAGTGTAAATCTACAAATGTAAAGCTTTCCATTCTAAATACTCCCAACACAGTTGTATTATTATATACAAATACTTTACATTGCAAAAACACACATACATTGCCAAGTCAATTCATTCAAGTGTTTTTATATGCAATCATCCATTCTGCTAATTTTCAGGTAGTTTTATAGAGGAGCTCTATATACTACTTTTCTTTCTGCCTGAATATACTCCGTCAAGGTAAATTCAAATAGCTTTGTAATGCAAACAGAAATAATTTATTTGCGGACGATGTACGTATGCATGTACGTGTATTATTTGTACAGTTCAGAAGAAAGTTGGTTCTGACGTATACAGCCGTACAAGGATTCAGCTGCTGGTACAAATAATTCATGTTTTTCTCCATGACACTAATAATACAATACGAGTATTGCCACTGTCGCATTAAAACCATAATCAAATATATTTTATCTGAAAAGAAAAGTTTTGATTGAAAATGGGGGCGAGCTGGGTGTGATTTCTTTCCTGGCTTTTGCCACAGCTTACAATCAAACCCTATTACGTCAAACGCCGGTGATATGATTGCAGTTCACGCTAAAAGGCATATTTAGGCAATTAATACCATTTTGTATAAATATAGGTCGGTTATTTTTAGGTAGGTACTTATATTATGATATAATAGGCAGTCTCGTTTTGGTAAATGGTATTTTTCGCCACTTTAGGAGACTTCCAACAACAAATACACAAATATGTAAACAAATTTTAAATTAAAATGCAAAAGTACTGCGTAGAAGATGGCTGTTAGTGTCAAAACCAGGTTTTCAATAGATACACAGCAACATAACAAAAATAATTGAAAATTGGTACTCGCAGGAAAACACAAAATGGCAAATAAATATTTTTCTATATTCTACATACATTTTCATCAGTTTTCTTGGTAACTGAATCAAACCTCGGAAAACTTTCTACCATTATAATAATCACAGTTTCTCGTTAGTTTCATTTGTAATGACTTTTTAGCCAACTCAAATTTCTCACAATTATTTACACCGATTTTCTATAGTAAACATTTTCACCAGAATAGTTTCATTGCATTTCTTTACATAATAAAACTTCGGGGCTAAAAGTAACTTGTGACACGTAAGATACTCTTAACATTGCATGGTTTCATATTGTTTAAAAAAGCGAACCATTCAATCCACAATCAAAATTAGAAATTATGGACATAATTTTTAAACATTACATTATAAAATTATACTAGTTGGCTTTCAGACTAATTCGTAGCTAATTGGACAGTTTATAATATATCGTGGAAATTAGGACATCTCTCTTACGAAAAACAAAAATATTATAACATTCCCGTGTAAACTTATTCTACATTTCGCAACCACTCTGTAGATCGTGGAGCAAATAACAGAGGTATTCAATCAAACCGTCATCTGCATAAAATAATTACAATATAATATAATAATATAATAATAAATGTTCTTCCCATATTGAACTACTGAAATAATATCGACAGTAACGAAATAAACGATTAAAACTGGAAAGGCAGTGTATAAAACAATTTATTATTTTTCATGAATTGCAGTTTGCCCCATGAAAATAAAAAATGCGTAGGTAGTTATTTCTTTCGTGTTTGTTTCATGACTGACAATGAGTGGAAAAGGCACGTCGTGGTTAAGCAACGACGTCAGATTTCCATTTTGAGACGTGTACCACCCACGCGACGAACTTACTTACTAATTCTCAACAAGTAGTAAGTAACCGCCATGAGGTCACTCTTGCCCCAGTGATTGCAAGAGTGTTTTTCCGGTTGCTTGGAGTGAGTAGGGACACTCTCCCACAGATTACTTGATAAAGTAAAAACTTTTTGCACATTAGACCATATATAAAAGATGTTCATTCTATGTGATGAGTATTAGTTGCTTCCCCAACCACTACACTCTGTATGTGTGTAGTATCTATCTTTCTCCGTCTTTGTACTTCAGATGGGTTGGTAGTGCTAACATTAAGTTATGCGTTGTGCAACTGGGATTTTTAGGAGTAGGAGCTTCTCCTGCTCGAGTTGTGCTAACAATGAAATGTTCCATGAAAGGGTGGTAATGGTGTGAAGGAAAATCAGAGTCTTTCTCTCTTGCCGCAGCTTTACTTTTCCTTTACTCAAAAGCATTAGATATAATTATAGGAGTCAAAGTCAAAGCTAGGAATTTCTTGACTAACTACCCGGGTTTGCTCAATTGTGTGTGTGTGTATTTCATAAGGAATTGTAGGTTAGTGCAGAACTGGGATTCTTATGATGTAGTAGAAACGTAGAGAGGCCGCAACAGTGGAGTCGTAAATCTGGACAGATAGATAAAGCTGGAACTGTTGCAGGAATAGACGATGAACTTTTGTTCTTCATATATTCCGCTTTCTTTTCCACTAAAACAGTTTCGGCTCAGATGAGGTCTATGTTTGTCGGAATAAGTATTAAGGGGAAAAACTAAAATACAATGTGTTATAGATACGCACATGGGTGTAAGTGTGGAAATAGAAATTCACACGCAATAACGCTGAAAATACTACTACAGCTTTGTCAGTTTTATAAAGATCATCATCGGCAGCAATAGCAACAGCACGACCAAAGAACCGAAATTCCGGGCAGATGGCTGCGAAATTACCGATCTCCTTGTGTCTTTTCTTCATATTTGTACTTTGTGACGACGGAGGCACATACACAGAAATGTATGGCGACTGCCACCCTTTCACATTTACATAGAACAACAGGTCTGATTTATCCCGAATGTTTTTTCATACCTATAGCCCGTACTGCTACTACTACACGTTCCTCCTTCTGCCTGTAATTAGATTCCATCGAATTCAAATAAGTCTCCGTTCCTAATTCTCTTTCGCAACTCATATCAATTTTATTGTACAGGTTATTGCATTCTCCTCCACATCATTCGAGTCATATTATGTTGTAAGACCTGATATACAATTTCATGTTTTCAATATAAAACTAAAATATGCGAGGATAAATCCTCTAATCGGTTGTTGCGAAAGGAACACGTAGAAATGAATACTTTGTACAGGCAGGGAAAGATTTGGTGGAAATCCAAGACAGCTCACGGTGACATACAGTAATTCGTAATAGTCAATTAGATTTTCGGGCGAGTGGAAGTAAATGAAATGAAAGAGCTGTGTGAGAGTTGTTGAATTGAATGGAAGGTTGAAGAAAGGTTTGTGATGGCATGACATGGAGGATGGAACCAGATGGAGATTTATGCGATTTCATACATCCACTATGAAAATGCCTTATTGGCCTATACGTGTAGTAGACTATATTGTGCATAATATTATTATTTATGACAACATGGCATATTTATAGACGTCTAGTCATCTCTCTTCTTGCATGTTGTGCTAAGAGTGATTAATGTGAGGAGTATATGGCATTGTACGCAAGTCGCACCCCTTTGCTTTGTGCTGCACACAACTTGCTTACCAAATGACGTTCAGCACTTTCGAATTGAATTATCCCTCAATAATTAGCAGTCACTCATAACATTCCTCTGTCACTTTCTCTTAATGTCATTTATTGCTCCTCACACAACATCAGAAATATTCAACGCTTTGCGAATAACAATTAAGCAGTGTGAGACTCATTTTCCCATCTCTCTCTCTCTGTCTTTCTCTGACAAGGTGACACTACACATATTCAAATCCTCATTATTCACGAATAATAATTGTAGGATAGGTACCTCTACTGTTGCACACTTCCACGCAATATTTAGATATTCCAATATTGTATTTTCCTTTCTTCTATATATCTCATTGTCAGTTGGTAACTTTCATTCATTCTACTCTCCTTTTGGTGTAGGGAATCCTACACCTTTCTTTCTGATGAACTGATACTGGTGTTGACGTTTTTCACTATGATTGAATTGTGTGTGTATATGTCTTATACGATAAAGAGTTAACAAATGTTGTTAAACAGTTTTAAATCTTTATTGACGCCATATATATGTAGAATGAAGACAAATTCAAAATTGTCTGCTCTCTGACGCAAATAGGAATTGGATCAAGCACTTTCTCTTTGTTTCCCGGTTGTGTATTACCTATAGGTAAATTTTATAGGTAGGTATAAAATGTAATAATTATTCCAAAAGAATAAGAGTGAGAAATATTGAAGAAATCCATTGGCAAGATTGCATAGTGTATTAGCTAAAGCAGTATTACTGTTTCAAATAATAGATGAGGTAATCTTCATGTGGAGATATTAATGAAAACGCACAGAATATTTTCATCGATAATTATGGAAAATCTTAATTACTTTTGACAGTAATCAGATTGATGGATATTCCCCTCTATAATAAATTACAATTTCTTCCCTCCTGTGTGAGCTGCAATTTATTTCTACTTAGGTAGGAAGGCCACGGGCTTAAAACAAGCAAAGATTCTACGTACACAAAACACACACTTAAATATTCTCATGTAATATTTAGCCTACGAGGTGAATTGGAATTTCAGTTTGACTGATTATAATGACAGTTGATTAAGGCAATTAAAGTGTGAGAGTAGGCGAAATTAATCTTGTTGCAAGAATTAAATTAACTGGCAGTAGTAGTAGTGTGCAAATGTGTTATTCACACTTGCATGGTAAGACAAATGCTCTCAAGGCTTTCTACGTCTATACTAACAATAAATCTAAATCAATTATGTTTCAAGAGGTAGGGTGTAAAAGAGAGTCGTTCAGAACAACTTGCTGCAGAGAAATCTAAACCAATTATGTTTTAAGTAAAAAAGTCATTTTATAAGCGACAAATTGCTGCCAACCCTTCAACTGACAAGACAAGGGGGAAAAACCAACATTAGCTTGGTAGATTGGTATTAGCATCAACAGTCTCATTCAAAAAATGCTTTTCCACTCTAACTTCTTAAATGTAATTGAAATCAAGTTCCTTAATTACTCATGATGATCATGTAGCTCAGTAGCTCCTTACAAATTTTACAGGGAAATAATTAGTAATGTTAATTAAAAAATAACTGAAATTTTTTTCCTCGTTCATTTAAAAAAAAGTGAACAAATTGATTAGTATACAGAATACAAGGATAGAAATAAATTCATGATTCTAACTCTTACAGAAAGAAAGTGGCGCAAGGAGAATTAGAAACGACTGGTAGAGAAAAAATATTTTTGGGGAAATTAACTGTTTCCTTGAAAATGTTTATTTAAGCTGAATCTTCCAGTTTTTGCCAGAGGAAAAAAGTCAACAGGGATACAGACAAATGCGAAAGTGAAGCAATCAGGCTGTTGGTCACGATTTCGATTTGTTGTTACGTCTGTCTTTTTATGACGCTAATGTCGTGTGTAATCTTTTTCTCTCATCACAGATAAACTAAGAATAAACGTCAATGCTTTCTTCTACGCATTGTGCTTCCACTCTTATCTCTTTTTAAACACGACACGTAGGAACTCTTCACCTTCAACACGAACACATTGCCCTACTTAAATGTGATTAGGAAATAAAGTAATACCCAAGATGTCAATCTTGACAAACCCTGAAATGTAGACGCAGTAAATAATAAGCTGACACTCGTAGATCTTATAATCCGCCAGTTTGATGTTCTCTTTAATTGTGACGTAAGTGGTAAAGAAAATAATAAGTTCCTGGATTAACTGAAATGTTTCTTCGTATAGATACACAGTCGTTTATTACTTACACTGGACTTGAGAATGGGTGGAAACACACAGACATGATTTCTGGATATTATGATGTGTCCACCATGATAGAATACATTTCTATTCTTCAGAAATGCCTAACAGTACGAATTAGATGATGAAAATAGAAAATAAAAACCGCATTGCACATTTTTGTGATTTGAAGGTTAACAACCATATTGCAAATAAAGTAAGCGTTCTTGTGCAGACATTAGCATCAAGGTTCTGTAGCTTTTGTTCTGTAAGAGAGACAGCAACGTTGATGATACCCGCATCACATTAGTTTGTGTAATCTAAACTTGCATTGCACAACTCCCAAAATGAATGCCGATTCTTGTTATTTTCATACAATGCCCATTGAATTGAACATGGCTCACTTTCACACGTAATACTCAACTTCATTTCAAACTTTCATTCACGCAAGAAAAATTACATAATGCATGAATCTGCTGTCAGATTAGAAAGAAGGCCATCCCATAATATCTTCTTCTTCACATTCTGTCTCTCTCAGTTTCACGCTTCTGTTTTTCAGGTTTGTCAACATAAATGTCTAATAACATTTCCTTCATTCCCACACAACTTTTTCCCATCTCACAATCAGTCTACCTATAGATTTACAATATTACAACAGAACACATCCACTAAGACCATTCTTATTACCGGAACATAATAAATACATCCTCTACTTCTGATTATAAAACAGTTGTAGAGTGCAATCATAAAGTTTTACTCTGCGATGAATGAGAATATAAGCCTGCTCCAAAATATTTATAGCGAGTAATGATCTTCCTGCTTTGATATGTATCATGTACACAGAGACAATCACACATAAAGGAAGCCACTAAAATTATTAAGTACTCTAATGAACACAAAATGCATAAAATGATTTGAGTATTTGTAAAACCAAACGACAGAGTGTGACAGAAATTGAATATGCAACTGATTATTTGTTGAGTACAGTACAGTTGAGTTATTCGCCTAAAAAGTCTCCATTAAAATCTGCACGTTCATTATATATATGTAATTTCCAGTTTTGTGTGTAGGATTACTGTATCCTATTTTAGTGTTGGATTACAAAATAACATGAACAGAAATGTAAGTCAGTTAGTGATGCTGACAGAGACAGGTTTTCATTTCCAGTTGGTGTTACAAGTAGTAGTAGTACATTGTCGCTGGAAATCGTCCATGAACACCAACAACCAGCATTACACGATAAATTACACCAAGCAACAAAATGAGGCAATGAAGAGGAACAACGAACGAGTCAGTTTCCTACGTGCATCATACTTGCTGTAGAAAACGCAAGAAGAAAAAGCCAAAACGTTGCAAGAATTAAATAACATCTGACCATGCGAAATTACAATTCATACGCAGCGATATGTGAAATTCGATCACTCTTTCTATCTATAGTACCTATAAGTATGAACAATACTTATATTTATATTCATAACGAGCCAATTTTCTCAGCAAAACACAGTGGCGTAGTAGGAAGTGGGTGACCAGGGTGTACAGGTCACACAGGTCCACCTTCGAATTTAAGATTTACAAAGGCAGGTAAATCATTTCAGTATAAAATGTAAACAATTTCTAAAAATATTTAGGTTTTATATGAATATTAGCTTTAAAATGTCAAATTTCTCAAATCTGAAAGTTTCTCAAGGATTTAGGTTTTAAATCACTAAGGGTTGTTATCATTTTATAATACTTCAATAAAAATGTGCTCCAAAACTGCAAAGACTACGATTATCTAACCGTTCCGGGGTAATTTTCAACCATGATGTTGATAATGTAGCATATGTGTAGCTTGTGCACATGTTCACCCATACAGAATTTGCTTAATACGCCACTGCACTGGCAGAGCATGATTAAAGTTGTTAGTAGGAATTGAATGTAATCATACGGCCAAAATAATAATAAGTGATGTGATGTGATCTACAGAGCTGGGCCAAATACATTGACAAAATACTCAAAGTATTTTCAAAATACTTTTAAATCGCCATATTGTATTTTGTAGTTTGTATTTTCAAGAATTTTTTTAGAAATGTATTTTCAGTA
>JABASD010004249.1:0-16251 GCA_019776165.1 Pogonognathellus flavescens
TCAGTGGATAGATTGGTTATGTTACCGGGTTGGTATTGTGCTCGGGTGGGTAGAAACATTGTACCAACTAAAATTAAATGTGGGCACGCAACAGTCACATTGGCATTAACCTTATGACCTTATATATTATAACATTGCAATCATAAATCCAAAATACAAGCTCGTAATTTCCATATCAGCATGGCTGGTAGTTAATATTAATTTACAGACTACACACTGCATTTTTTGGGGCGTCTAATTAAAATGTTATTTTCTCTCTCTCTCTCTCTCTGCCCCATGTGCGGGGGTGGGGGTTCAAATGAAAATGTTCAAAACTGTCAACTTTTTGCCCATGCTTTGCATAGATGTTTGTTTATGAACCGATTCTTCTGAAATAGCGGCTATGTCGATATAGTAGAAAGGTCTCAAAGGTACATTCCAATTAATGGTAATAAAATTGGAATCTAACTGAAAGATTGAAGGCAGGAAATACATAAAATAATGCTGTATAATTTTTCTGGTATGCATAAATATGTAAGTTCACTGTCCCCAAGGTCCAAATTGAACGTACATGTCAAAATTCCTTTGAAACATTACCTTTGAAAATCTGTTATCTTATATAATACATATTACATGTAACTTGTACACACAGCCAAAAAACTGTAATTGGATTCCTTATTGAATTAGCTATGGAACATTACAATAAAATTATATGTTCTATCATCTCTAGTGTTGTCTTTGTAACTTTTGCCTTAGTTGTATTATGTGTACACAGTGTTTACTGTTTGCTTACATTCAACATAGTTAGCATTTAACATGCTACACTGACATGGACATAAAAGACTGAATAAAATATAAGAGGAAGGAAATAGGAGTAGTCTTACCTTGAATCTTTGAAGATCTTAGTTTTATTCGTCTTTTAGTAACCATTATACAAGAACAGGGTTATAAATATGACTGTGGTGACTATTTAACTTTTGGTTTGGCTGTAAAGTTGGTTAATTACGTTTGATTTGGATTATTGGGAGCTAACACATAGTCACACAATAGGCAAATGTTTTAAACCAGGCGGACGTGTTCCATTTGCAGGGCGAGCGATAGCAGTTCAACGTAAATAATCACTGCACTTCACACGCCAACAGAAACCTTTCTTCTACTTAAAACCAAACTGGAACGGCTGTTTATTTATACCAGCTCTTTCTAAACTACTTTTTCTTAACCTAAACAAATTTGGATGGCATTTCTGGACAATTTCCCCTAAAACCCTTTTACAGACGTATAGATATCAATACAAAAATAAATATTCCACACAGAGACAAAATAGCTACAGAGGAACCTAGTTAACGATTCAATTTCCTCTTGTATAATGTATAACTGGCTAATCTGAATTATTTCTAAACCCTTTTGTATAAAAGCCTTGAATTTTTTCAAAAGAAAACAATTTCGCTAATCCACTTCACTTAAGTTTCTACAAGATATTGAGATAAAGCGGAGAATGATGTTTATATTTACAAGACGAAGAGAGAGGGATATTTTTCAGAGAGAGACAATCGGTTGATCTTTTATGTTTGCTGGGAAGTTAGTTCTGGGATTTTAACAGCCTTCTCCTGACAGTTCAGTTGTCTTTGTGAAAGTAGTGAAAGTTTTTGCAGAGAGTTGTATTATATAGGAACTAGGATGGTTGGGAGAGACGGGACACGGAGTGTGTACCCGGACTGGAAGATCTGTGCAGGGCACTGTGTGTATCCAACACACTATCCCTGCCTGGCAATGTTATGTAACTGTAGCTTCACTTGACAGTCTTCTTCTCTGACTGCTTTTTTGCCTTTGCCCCGCAGACTACGGAAGAACACACTTTTCCCACTACCGAATTAGCCATATCGTTCTCCGCTCTCCGTCGTCGTCTCCTTCTTCGCCAGTAACGTGCGAACATCGGTTCAATCCGCTCACTTCAGCTCAGCTCTGTCACTCCCGGTCCCTTCCTCGTCGTCCTCGACACCACTCCGAACTTCGGACGGAATGAATCGGTCCATGTTTCCATTTGAGTTCGGAAAGCGCCGGAGCCTTTGACTAAAAGTAGAATAGTAGGTATCTTCTACTTCTGCATTATGCATATGGACGTATACTGTTGGTAATGGAGAAGATTCAACTGAAGTGAAGGTTGCAACGTGAGTGAATATGGAAATCTATTGACATCAACACAGGGCACTGCACTCCTCTCGATAAATGCTTCACAATTCGTTTACAATTTATAACATATTACAGCATAGCCAATACACGCATATATCTACACACAAAACAAAGCATTTCTATATCTTGTCTGTTGATCATGATGTTGCATTGAAGATATACTCTATCTTCGGCACATATTGGAAAGGTAGTCTTTATTTCGTTAAACATGCTTACCTACATTATTAAGTAGCGGAAGCTACGTTATCAGAATGGTTTCTACTACGTCCCTCCATCCATGAGTGCCATAACGTACGAACGGATTAACAGAATTAACACAATTCGTTGAAACTGCTCATACGTAATCTCTGGATCACAACTAAGCTAAAGGTATAGGACAAGTTCAAAAAGAAATAGGATGAATCGATGACAGTAAATATTTAGTACCGGAAGCAACTTTATATAAGGGAACTTCTCTATCTCTTGGTCCTTATAATTATGTTTGTCACATTATCTCAAGAACGAACTAAAGTAATTCGTTCAAACTGTCAAATCAGTTGGCAACAAAAGTTGGTAACAGGTAATTGTGTATCTGAGGCTACTTTATTACATCCATTTTGAAATGGTTTACATATTTTATTATAGGTAAAACTGTGTACTTTATATCATACTACATCCATTTCCATGTAAAAGTCTTCAGTATTTGTACACAAGCAAAGAAAAGTTGTGTTTGCAAATTTTTTACGTATAATATAGTTATGGTGTTTGTTTTATAGCATCCATTGTATTTCGTTAATTAAGTACATTACTTGAGTTAAAATACTAAATAGATAATAATTACAATTACTACCAAAAATAAAATTAGCTATACGTACGAACGTACGTAATCATAGAAAAATGTAATGCTTTATATGTATGTGATCGACACATGTAAGCATATTATTATACAAATATTATAGAGTCATCTCTCAGAGAGAGAATTGAACAGTTAATTAACAAATCAGGTCTATGTATAGTACGATTGTATATCATTCTAGTGTACTGTAGCAGTGAATGCATAGTGAATATAGTTCTTCATTTAGAGACAAAGTATTTCGGAAGAATCATGCACAAACACACGCACATGGACCAGAACTATTTCTTTCAATCCTTAAGCTATCCCTTTCCATTACCGTGAAATTAAGCTTATGTTTCAGTTGCAATCTGGAACATGGAACACGATGTACACGTGCAAAAGTCTGGTTTTATATGTGTACGTTATAAATCAAACTGGAGCACAAAAACGTGACATCTAAAACAAAGAATGTATCTGATAAGCACGTTGTCCATGTCGTCGGATGAAACGATTTTATTTGTTTAGGTTAATGTATGTTCTATACAACAAATCTTTCCTATGCTACTTCAAATGTATCAAATCAATACGCATTGGGCTTGGTTAGCATTAAAGCACACATCAACAACGATAGTAGATAAGTTCAAGTTGTTTTACAGGAATATTGTATGCTATGCCGTATTTTAGTTTTGTGTGACAATGTGACATGTTTGATAAATTAATAATATTCTTTATACCCTTAAAATTTTCATTCTCCATTTTTTAAAACACCCATGTACGTAATAGTTTAATTTAACATTATTTAATGTTTAGTTAACTTTTAAACACCTATTTTAGAGGGTACATATAAATATGTAAGCATTGATGACCTTATTGGCAGCGAATATTAATCCAAGCCTGTTTGTAGACATGCCTTGCCTACTAAAAGCGGTTTAAATGTAAAATCGGTATTAAATCAATGTAATTAAATCATTCGTACTCACGCAATGGCGAAATGGCTATAGTATCGGAAACAAACATTTTTTAATCAGATACGTATCTCATAGTCCTAATCTGATTGCGCTTAAACAAAACATTTAACATGTTACTGATTAAAAAACAAATAACACATTCGTTTGCTCAAACATCAAGAGTTCAGCATTAGCAAAACTCATTTGCACCTTCATCAAGGAATTGAACTCGTTGATATTTCGAATTACTTACTTTGAATAAGTACAAACCAATACCAACTAGTACGTAATAAATAAATATAAAAAATGTTTTCGTCGTGTGTCAATACAGATAAGCCGGATAAAAACTCTTGGTAGACTAGACACTTCCCATTGTATGAAAAATCAGAAGTGACCATATATGTCACTCAGAGTGAAGATTTGCAAACATTTGGTAAACAATAAACACTTTGTTCTGCAAACGTTTACAATTGCTGAACATTGTAAAACTAAAGTAGTCACGCGTTAACAATAATACGTACAAGGATTATCATCCTGCAATTTGAAGAGTTCAATCAATCAATAACCTTATCAACTAATGGGATTAATACTCAGGGCACTATCAATGATTTTCTACCATTTAGTTTAAAAGCAATTAATTGATGGATAAGTTACTTTTACTTTTTAGTTACTATACCTGTTAACCTGTTACTTTTAAGAGCTCCCACAAGCCATGAATAATTCTAAATGAGACTCTCACTATAAGAGCTGGAAAGCAACGTTAAGTTTGTTTAGTCTGACCTTGCTTGACCGAGTCTAACTTTAAAATCGTCGATTTTATGAGAATTAATGGTCATTTCTCATTTCAGTTTTCATTCCACGAGCTTAAAAATATTTCCTGTAGGGACAAATGCATATTGCATTATTACGGAAATGTATTCTGACCTGCTACTCGTGACTTGCAAAGAATTCCATGTTGCATATCTCCCCTTCAACCTCTAATTCATCATTTCAGGTCAATTGACTCTCTCCCATTGGATATTGGACATCAGCATCGTAATTTTATGTAATGTAGTTTTTCCCACTTCTCTTATCTACACATTCCATGGATTTTTAAGCTCTTACTTATTATTGTTGTTTAAGGTAAAAATTCGGGTTGACACATTTCTCTGCGCACATCAACACTTGTAAACAATTGGGGTTAACCACTCTTGTTCTGCCAACGCAACAGTTTCTGAAGTGATTGACAAAAAATGTCACCATAAAGTAATCCTCATTCAATTTATACAACACAAAGGATATTTAGGTAAACAATGCTGGTTCTGGGTTCTCATGCAAAGCATTTGACATCTACCCACCTACTCCAATCAATATAGATCAGGAAATTTAATGCTGACATGACAGACATTTTTTAAATGATAACAATTGTTTTGTCATTTGTTGAAAAGAAGACATTTAGCTCATTGTCAATCCTATCTCTTCATACCAAATTGCGCACTTTATCTTTTACTTTGTTGATTTTGGTTAATTTGACTTTACATCGATATTTGTTATACCTGTTGTTTACACAAGAAATACGCCCTTTGTTCTTCATTCAGTTGAAATGAAATGATGACCACAGGCCTTTGATGTCTCATTTCTTCTTCCTTTGTCGTTTCCACAACTGTAAGTTCAAATTAATGAAACCATGAACATGGAATGTGATTTCATTACTAAATGAAAACAGGAATGTGGGAAGCTAACAGCAAGTTGGTGAAAAGTGAAAACGAATCTATTACTAAAATTACTCAGATGCACACAATAAGATTTCCTAGGTATCACCTGAAAGTAAATCATTGCATGTAAATGTACAAACCAATAGGTATACAGTTAAAAGTGCAGTTCCAGCCTCCTTACACCTTCGTCTTTACTTGTTTCAACAAAAATGAATCTCAGCATAAACACACGTTGCGTTCTCTGGTTTTTCAGCAAGAGGGAATTGCACAGTTGTTAAACCAATTTATATATTGATCGACAACCTATTCCATGCAGCTATAGCATAAATAATATTTTATGGTACTAGAATGGTTATAATTGTTTGTCAGAAGTATCAGACAGTAATAAACTTTGTTGCATATAGAGCATCATATGCTTTTTCTTTTTTTCTATACTACTACAGTCGATAAATACCTTTCAAAGGTAGCTATCGCATACAGCAATATTAACATATCTGTAGCCAATAAAATTCTACACCACTTTCATGTATATAATAATGTCCCTATGCTGACAAATGAAAATGCATCCCTGATTTTCCATGCGAAAAATAAAATCCTTATACATTGAGTGAATAGGGAAACCTGTCGAATTGGAAATGTCGGTGGGGGTTTGCACTTTGCACCATATCGGACTGAATGGAGCATCCGAAGGTAAATATGTTGGAGATGTTTTGGAGAAAACAGTATTGAAAGTGGTAATATTCGATTTATTTTTTATTGAATTTGGTAAATCACGAAAAAACGACTACGTTTGATTTCCCGAGTAATTCGATTTGCTTTTCAAACTCATAGTTAATTTTTATTATGCAATTCTAAATTCTGGTTAATTTTCTGAAACCAGAGTAATAAGGCACCGTCAAGTCTATATGAACTTATACTATATTTGCCTCCAGTAATGAAATTAGTAACAATTGTGTTTTGAGTTAGATATAGTATAACCATCATGTGTACCGCAACCACAGCACAATCATAGACTAGTAATTTATATCATGACACGTTTATTACTCTAGCCACGATATTTTGACTAAATTGTAGCAATAACGTGAGGACACATCCATAATAAACATTTCTTATAGCGTGACAATCTACGAGTGACAAAGACCAATTCCCAAATCGCAGAAGTCCTTTACTACGAGGTTTATACATTCCATAATTTATCATGTCCACGTTGTATACAGCGTGACACATCCAGATTGTCCCCCTACTTATTTAAGCAGCTAGTGGACATCTACATTGCAAGTCTGCAAGAAATTTTTATATGTATCTTGTATCGAAATATTTTGTGCATAATGAGTTATTTATGATTTACTGTTTGCAAAATTTGTAGCGCACTCAAAGCGCTCTCTCGAAAAGAAAGTTGTGAAATTCTGTAATTCGGTCCGTTTTATTACGGAAATGCTAAATTTTTAAAAATAAAACTAATTCCATTTTCGTATTCAGCGATGTACCAATGGTAGAAGTTTTATATAAGAATCAGTTTAATTTACTTTTGGGTAGATTGAAAAAGAACTCGCATCTCTGAATCGAAAGCAAAATGGTTTAAAATCAACCTCCACCAATTCTTATGAAACTTCCAGGTTTGGTAGAATAAACATCGTTGAATACGAAGGTGAAATTAGTTTTAGTTAAAAAAATCATTTCGCCATCCTAAAAAATTATTTCCGCAGTGAAACTGACCGGGAGTTACAGGATGTCACACATTTTTCGCGAGAACGCTTTGAGTGTGCTTAAAAAGTTTTGCAAACAGTAAATCATAACTCCTACTTATAAATGCGCAAAAAGATGCTCTACAAGATGTATATAAAAGTTTCTTGTGATTGAGACGTCCACTAGCTGCTGAAGCAGCTAGAGGGACAATCTGGATGTGTCACACTGTACAATCCTAATAATTCATACTGGACACTGTGGACACACGAAAACTAGGTACTATGTGTATGGGATTTTAGATTACCTACATTACATAGTAAGTAGCGGCTGAAGGTGCTATGTTTAATGCATTATTTGATTCGTATTTTTTGATTGGGATTACCATAGCTAGAAGTTGTACTACAGTATAAAATATAAATTTGATATGCTGTATGCTTTTTAAGTGCTATTTTACACAATACACAACTCACTGGCAACGTAAATGCTAAACTGACTACGTCTCTTCCTTCCATGTGTGTGTGTTGTGTTTGTGCACACAGAGAACACTGCCTGTGCTTGCCACACTACTAGCTGCCCCAGCCTTTATGTATCAGCGAAACTCCATCATCATCATCACATTGCATCGTGGTCTGCTGTGGCCTTTACTTTATTTTATGTACAGTCCAGTACTATAAGCCATTTCTGTTTGAGGCACTTCTTTTGCCATGCCGGCAAATGTTTATGACTACATGGCTGACTGCGATTAACTAAGAGCATAGTATGTGTAGTGTCTATGTATGTGTGTATGAGCAAATATTATTTAGTACGTGGTGTGGTGGTGGTTGTACACAATGCTATGGCTGTAGCATGTATTGTATATTGATATGAACTGGTTGTGTTGTCAGGTTCTGCGAGAGAAGCATTAATGTGTATGTAGTTGTGTTTGGTTACTCATTCAGGCTTCTTGCCGTCATTCAACTCAAGTCAAGCAACGAAGCAACACAGAAAGCAAGTCCATATAATAAATACATTACATGATTCACAAGACATCTTCTGCTTGTATTACTTTCTACTCGATCTACAGTTACTACAAGCTTCCATCAGACAAACACACACACAAATTCACTTAATATACATTCACAGGCTCAATTTTCATGTACAAACTGCAGAGAGCAGAGAATTGGTGTAGTAGATACTAGACGTGTAGGAAAACACTGTCTCATCATCATCTCTGTGGACTTTAGCCACACATGTGCATATAATGTATGTGTGCTATCCATTTGTCAAAACAAAACATTCTGCATGCCATCCCGCAACACAACGATTTTTCAGTTTAGTATAGAATTATCGTCTCACATTCAACCACGCAAGTTTTGTGGTCTCCTTCCCAATTCCCATCATCAATAGTCGATATTCACCAACAGTTTTTTACAAAGTACTAAAAACTCCAGAACTATATTTAACAATATCGATCTGCTCATCGTTCTTTAGCAAATTACTACTACTGTCACCTTTCTATGTAATATAGTAGTGCCTTATTATATTGAAATACTTTCAACCTAATTCACTTTTACAGCCTTTGTTGAAAAACTTTGGCAAATTGACTGGATTTATTTGAGAACTCAATTTAAAGCGAACATTACCTGAGTAGTTTGTTTGTCCAGGCTATAAAGTTATAGAAAGTGTTAATACTTAAAGTCTTTTGTGTAACATTTGTCAATATTGGCTGAGTAAGAACACGATTCAAACTAATTTAATCTTCCCGATTAGAAAAGTTGTTTGTGAACGAGGCATAAAACGTTGGTCTACTATATGGTCTACCTTAAATTAACCACAATTCTCCATACAATACTTCTACATTTTCTCATTGAAGCAACATTTGGAGATAACCATTAAATTGAGTGCGGACAAAAGCCGGCCTTCCCCTCCTTCAGCCATTGATACAACTTTCTTCACTGTATATATCTCCACTACAAAACCAATTCGTTGGATTGAATAGATAAACAATCTCTGAGCAAACTCTGTTTATCTCGTATTACTTGCTACTATACCTCCGTACACATAAGAAGAAGAAAGGAAGCAGTTTTCCGTCAGATAAAAGCGAAGCCTAACAAAACTGGGTACACAGAACGTTTTTCATGGAGAGGAAGTGAGCGAATGAGTTGAGGAAACTTCCCTTCAATAGCAATTTGTTTGTATTTCAGTCGTAATCCAAATCAAGTGTCCGCATCCTATTCTCCACGATTACTTAAAGTTGATCCAGCGGGATTACAAGTCAAGAGTTCAATCTCAAAGACTGGAATTGAGATAGGTGCTCTCTCTCTCAACAACGACAAACTCTCTAAGCAGTTGCTTCCTCATTCAAGTAGCAACAGCTACACAAAATAACGCACTCCAATAAACACAAAGTGAATGTGGAAGAAGAGAACACGTTTTTTTCGTGGACAAAGATCTTGAGAGAGGAACTCCTAACTCTGGGAAGTCACGCATATCAATTCAATTGAAAAAGCCCATTTGACGGAGCCGAGAATTAAATTCGTGTAGCTTTACACCGTCTCCTCTGCTCAGAGAGCCCCGACGGAAGCTGAATTGTTTATTAAACTTTTATTGAGGCTGATTGACCTGTTACTGCGATTACCATGATCACAAAACATCAAAGTTAGTACAACATTACTATTGAAGACGCTTGACGAACCCAATTAATTCCAATTGAATTAGATTGCAACACACGATAGAGACGGAGGTTCACAACATTCTTAAACACAAACTTTTTCCGGTCAGCTACGAAGAAACGAAGCGTTGCTAAGAAAAGTGTGGGACAATAACCACAAAGAAGAAGAGAGATAAATAAAAATGCCTTCGGGGAAGTTGAGCATTAGCAAAGGCTCTTTGGGAGCGTCTGACCACGAGATGAGCGATGTGGAAAACAGTCGTTTCCAAGTAGCAAAAGTTGGCGGTCTGGATGTGGACGATGAAAATGGGCAAGATGGTTTGTCACCCAATCAATATACTTACGTATATGACACTCGCTATGCCAAAAGTCTGGGGCAGCTTACCAGAGAGGCTCTGCCCAAACTGGATAACTATCGAGATTTGATGTCCGTCCACGCTCAATACCGACCCACTTTAGACGAACTACATAATGCAACTTACCAGGAAAAGGTACGCACATTCATTTCATCACTTCTTCAAGTTTCTCTTTTACTTTCGCTAAAGTCCTTTTGCTTTCTTAAACCTTATACACTCACATTACATTTTATTAGCTTTGCGAGGCTTCTACTAAGAAACTGCCTTTAGCTTAACTTGCATATATCTAAAGCGCATTAAATTTAGGCACGAGGAATGTACCTTAGAATTTCCTACACATAAGAACTTAATCATTCTTGCATAGAAATTTAGATATACTGACTGATGCCAGTACTTTTACGAATTGGAGGGTGTTTTTAACCACAGTTCCATTTTCGAAAATATTATGAACACATGATTTAAAATGATTGACTTTAACTCAGGTTTTTCTTTGCCGTGAGCAGATATGTTAACAAACGCGCATAATAAAAAATGTATTAACTTGTGTAGTTAGGTATAAGGGTGATAACCGCATGCAGTTTGCAGGATCTATAATATATTCAAGTTAAAGTTATATAAAGAGAGATCCGAATACGCATGAGATTAGAACGATCACAAGAGTGGTGTATTTTTATGTTGAGTTTATTGAGAACAGTAGGGAGTTATTGGAGTGATTCGCTTTGTTTGTGTTGTCTGTAGAGTTTATATAGAAACACATTTACTTGACGTTTCTACAATACTCGGAAACATTCAATATTTATGCAGTCTATTTATAATAACCAATGTTTATTTTATCCAGAACACATTGGCACTCTCAGAAGAACGTCATTTTTGCGTGTCTCCACTTACACTGT
The DNA here is from genome assembly GCA_019776165.1 of Pogonognathellus flavescens. Classification (NCBI taxonomy): domain Eukaryota; kingdom Metazoa; phylum Arthropoda; class Collembola; order Entomobryomorpha; family Tomoceridae; genus Pogonognathellus; species Pogonognathellus flavescens. The sequence continues at coordinate 11,210 of JABASD010004249.1, forward strand.
CTATGTCTGTCTCTGTCTCATAGCTTTCTGCATTGCATAAACTACAATGACTACATACCCTAACAACATTTAGCGATAGAAGTTTCGTTTCAGATGAAATCGAACTACGTGTGTCAACAAGCAATACTGTAATTGATTGTCAATATTTTAATGTTATTCTCGTACATGTGTTTCACAATTAGGTTTGTCAAACTTTATTCGCTAACACATTGGCACCCACATGTACAAACACAATGGAATGAAAATAATTCTCAACAAGAGAATTAACAATAATTAAACAGCCAACCCTCAGCATAAACTTCTTTGTATCCGCAATCCTCAGACATTTATCACTTTGTTGGTGTTGGAGTATCGTTCGTACATTAGAGTCCAGCCCAGCTTTATTACATTCAAACAATGCAATGCATGAGTAATGCACTTGTACTAAAACCGAGTTTACAATCAGTAAACCCTCAGACAAATAATACATAGGAGAATATAGGGCCTCTTTACATACAAATGTGAAATAGGTCCTTATATAGAGACTTGTATTGCATTGTATTTTAAAATTGAGTACCACCCCCACCTACATCATCTTTTGCGACTATTCTGCGAATCCAAGTGCAGGCAGCTATATGATTCAGTATATCCAAGTCGCAAACAATATTAAACAGTTTATTTCTGAGTAAGGTAGTCTATAAGTTGAATGTATCAAGTATCCTGTACGTATTTGCATCACACAACGTTTTATGTCTAAGGACGAGTGTGCACATGCTGTGTGTTGCTGTTGCAGCAGTCGTAGTAGTATTATCTGTAATGCCGTCACTTTCACTATTCAATTCATTTCCCCTTGAATTTTTTCATCTTTTAAGCAGCTGCATTTTGCATGCAATTTTTTGCTGCGAAGTATAAACCGACTGCTTCCAGAGTGACTGGCGTTTGACGGTTAAACTCGTTTAAACGAAGAGACGGTATCACACACAAGAAAAAATCCCATCCGCAGAAGGGGAGTTTAAAATTAGCATCAAATCTACCATCTGCAGTTTTTGTCATACGAGCACTAAAATGAACCCTTCAGGTATTTCTTACAACGTGTCCGTTGATACTAAACATGAACTGTCTAGCTTCACTATTTCCAGTCATACAAATACACACACAGATTTTCCAACAGATTCCTGCGTAAAAACCCACAGAAATCAACTCTGTTTCATAATATACAAAAATCCTTGAAAAATTGATTTCATTTTCGTTTGTATACTTCATGCGTACTCAGAATTAGAGATTTCCTGCTAAGTGTTGTTGGTGTATGCCATATGAATTAGTCACTTTATCTGTGTGAAGTGCGCTACTTCGCATATTATTCAACCCGTAGCTTTGTGCTGTGAATCAGTTTACCTTATAATTCGTTTACCATTTACCGTTTATAAATCTTTGCAACACAGAAAGGCAATCCAGCAGCGAGAATGATCCAAATTTCCGATTTATAAATTATTCGACTGTGTCATTTATGATTCAGTGCACTTTCCCGCAGTAGCTACTAATATTATACTCTGTCTAAAAATAGATTTAGTATAGAAATACTCTGTCAGAGGTAGTGTATATAAATGTAAACCCCAAACCCACGCAAGACACTAAATACTACAGATACTGAATGATTAGGGGGAAAATACGGCGAAAAGGGAATAGAATCGCATATAGCATGTGCTCATAAATATATAGGCAGCACCTTATTGCCTTTGCTGCGTTTAATTTCTTTGTATCCAGTTCAGTCACAGTTATAGAGTTTCTTTATTATGATGTTCCCTTTACTATTTTGTTACATCAGAAATACATATTATGTCAGTGTGTCGATAAACATTGGGCGTATGAGTCTGTTCACTTTTTCATTCTCTAAATATGATGTGACGTATAGAATTAGACTCACCGACTCAACTCAAAACTACACGGACTGCACTCCTATCTTCACATCTCTCTGCTTTTTGTAAACGAAATTACGACTTTGGTTTTCTGCCTTCAGACAGTCTTTTACTTCCATTTATATAAGACTATAGGGGCTTGGTATAATGAAATCAGGAAAAGGACAATAACAGTTACTCCGTAACAGCATATCTAGACTAGGTGGGTGTGTATATTCACAACAGAACCTCATTCTCGACAGAACGACTGCATTTTAATCTCAGTTTCATTCCAATGTTGTAGTTATATTGTGAATGAAACAAGTTAAATGGATTGCAGTATGTAATTTGAGATTTTACAGACTTATTGTACTCCACTGTCCCTGTCTAGACGTTTATGGAGCATTTACACGCTCTGGATATCCATACAGACCTTATGCAATGCAAATCATACTATAAAAAGTCTTTTAAACAGGGCAAGACCGTCAAATCAACCAGACTGCAATGAATTTCTAAACTGTATCGTTGCATCCTTCTTCGTAGCGTCACAATAATATTCTTACGTCGCCATGTAGCCTTCCGGCTTACGTCTTCATCTTGATTGCACAGTCAAAGATATAAAAAAATGAAAAGTGACGGAGGAAACAACAGTAGCTTGTAATTGCATGCGGCACATTTCCGATTTTTCTAAATAGAGCTATTCTTCATGTTTATTCGCACTTATTTGGCAAGACAAGGCACCTTAACCCGTTAGAATTGTTTAGAAAAGGATATTAATAGTCCTACAATACAAAAATGCTTATTTTTATTACCATGTAATAACGCAGCCTTGCTGTAGCAAAAAATGGAATGCATAAGCAAAAAGTAAAACAACTATTGCCTCTACTTATTTCGGGGCTGTGGTGTGTTGAAATGTGTTCGCAAAAATATTTCCTCACATAAAAAAATAAAATGCATTCATTCATTCATATATCTACGTAGTATGAATTTTGCGGACTACATTACATCGCAACAAGCAGATCTGAGAATGACAAATATGAAGAGGCATATTAGATTGTTAGTGAGAAGACGAGGTCGAGTGCGAGCAAAACGACGTCGACGACCTTATGTTGTGTTATCTACATACGAAGCAATACCTAGGTTAGTTAAATACTCCACACTAAAGATGCAAGAAGGAATCTCTCTTATGCAAAGCATCTCTCTTACTCACAATAATGCATAGACATTCTGTGCACACAAGATTGCATTTGCATCTTTGCCGTTTTATTAGTAATGTTAGAATGGTTAGAATACATCTGCTGAAGTGCATCGTAGTATTATTTGATCCTACTTTATACTTGGCATTTAAGAGGAGTGGACGAGTCTTACATAAATACACACAGCAGGGCGGATGGTGCATATAAAATCGAAACTGGCGTATCTCCGCTTATTTCTCTGCGCTCTCGTGCAACTCATTCATGTGTGCATTTACTAACAAAGTAGTAAAATAGTAACACTCTCTCATCCTCCTCTGTCGTATAATTTTCCACGGAACAGTTCTAAATGTCATTCAGGAGATTTTAATCCGAAGTTGAAGAGCTGCATATGAACTATGTTTTCCCCCACAGCAATTTTCTCACTCTGTTGTGATTACTAACTACATACACGACTTTTGTGAACTCATGTTGCAATGTTAACTGCACTAGTTGCTGCTCCGGCGTTTTCCGTAGTAAAAGTAATAACTTGCAATTCCTATGCACAGTCCAATGAATCTCTGAACATAAAATCTCCATAATAACTTTGTAGTGCCTGCAATAGAATTTTATACGAGCTCCTTTATAAGTTGTATAGAGCTAAATGTATATAGGTTTTAGAGGTAGGGACACGTACGTAATGTACAAGGTACACTGAAGATAGTCGACTGCGTGTAAATATAAGTTGGAAACTTCAATCTCATCTTGCATTCTCAAATTAATCACTCACATCATCATCATCATCATCTTCGGTGGTTGAGTGGTAGTCTGTACTTATTATTATTTACATACATTCCTCTCCTGTATATGAGATGCTGTATATACTTCTTGCGTTTTTGAAGTGCAATGTGTATATAGCTCTTATATACAGATTTGAATTTCATTGCACTTTCTGTACTCTTACATTACACTCAATTATTGCCTACTGTCTACAAACACCACATTATTATTCACATTCTCATTCCAGTTAGCAGATAACGAGGCGCCGAGTCAGCAGATACATCTTTCCGTCTCAAAACGAGCCTGATGGGATGTGAAGTATGTAAAGAGCACACAGCTACACACACACTACACTGTGAGTGGAGAGTATAAGTATATTTTTCATTGTTGATAGACAATGCTTGAAGAATACTTAAATCCGTCTCTCTAGGATAATGCACTGCTATTACTTCAGTTTTTAATATTAAGTATATTGTTTACTTTTACTTACGTTACGACCTGCAATTAGTAATTATGAGTGTAATAGCATGCATAGAAATATGCACACGACACGACAGTAAGAGATATGTAAGCAGTTTGAATGCGGTTATGGAGTTATTGTACAAGGAAACTATAAATTGACGAAATTAAGCATTCACTTGAGATGAAGTGCCGACTAAGACGCTTTTCTCAATTCTGAAGCAGAGCGAGGTGTAGGGAGAAGTCTCCGAGTGATAAAACCACTTTACTTATGCACTCCTTAAGTCATTAATCAATTCGTGATGTGTACAATGGGAAACCATACACTTATTAACTATTTTCTAATTCGTGCATGATGTATTAAGTTTGTAAGGAGTATAGGTATATTAGTATAGAGGCATTATTAGTAATAGAAGAAATAAGTAGTAGTTATTAAGAAACTTCATTATTTACCTCCGCTTTATGTACGCAGTCAAACAGGCTCAGAAGATTATTGCTTTTAGATAATATTTTTAGTGCTCGTTAAGTAGCATACGCTGCTTTATAAGAATGCTATCTACGTCCGTCCGTCCGTGAACGCCATAACTTACTAAAGCATTAACATAATTCGTTCAAACTTCCATACATGATCTCTGGGTCACAACAAAAGTAAAGTTCCAACATTAGGACATTCAATTTGTACTGATGAGTACCAGTTTTTATGATTTTGAAAATATATAGAATTTAAGTGTTAAGAATTTCCTAACTTTTCTATAAA
>JABASD010004250.1:0-16245 GCA_019776165.1 Pogonognathellus flavescens
CCCCCCATTTCAGAATTCTATGTAGTTATGCCCTTGTGCCTTGTAATTCAGCTTATAAAAATGCAAAATGGAATATCGATTTAAATAAGAGCAAGTGTGTTTACTAATACTAGTATAAATATTTTGTACCTTAAACAATAACTTGTAATCAAATTAAATGATATTTTTGCACAAACTTTGCAAAACTTAAAGCGAATTATTATATTATGTTGTGATTTTTTTGTCACCCTACAGGTTAAAAATATTCTTGTTTTCATAAAGGGAAAAGATACATACGATGTAAAATCGGAGAAAAAGGAATTTTGTCAGTCCACAAACAAAATAAGTGTTAAATGCAATTTCGTACGAGCAAATATTGAAGATATGGACTTATATGCCTCAAATATATCCAAATTCGACGCTGTTGTTAGTGCAGTTAACAGTATAGAAAAACATGAAATTAGTTTATGGAAACAGGCTTCCTTATCAGCACACTCGCCTCCACCCCACGTTTATTTCACTTTGGAATCTCCAATATCTCCTTTCGTACGCCCAGTGAATTTATCAGTGAATAACAAAATCGTGGCATCTTATTGGAGTAATGCAGACATATCACTCCCATATGGAAAATGGGTCAGGAAAGTTAATAATGAAGTTACATCGAGTAGTAAGACATATTTTTACTTCAATATTTAATCGAAACCAAATTTGTATGTAAAACAATTAAAATTAATCATTATTTTCGATTAATTCATTTATTTTGGATACTGTGGGATTTCCAGAACAGAAAAACTTTGCTGAAGGGAAAACCAAATTGGTTGCAATGCTGGTTTCAAATTGTAGGGATCGAAACGGTCGATTGAATTATGCTGCAGCTCTTAATGAATACATACAAGTGGACATTTACGGTGACTGCTCGCCGGATGGTCTGGGCTGTGACAATGATAATTGCTATGAAATCTTGAAAAAGGAGTACAAATTTTATTTAGCATTTGAGAATGCTAATTGTCGGGAATATATCACAGAAAAATTATTTAGAAATGCATTACAGTAAGTATATTATTAGTATTTCATATTTCATTGTAAATGTAGTCGATGTTCCCCTCCCACCCATCCATATTTTTAAATAAGCCAAATGAAAGGCCTATATTTGGCCGTAGGTAACAAATTAGCCTTTTCCTTGGAGTCTTTTGCGATTGTTCCTCCCCCAAGAAACATTTAGTTTATCTCTCGTAAAATTAGATCCTGGGTACGTCTTCGCTGATAAAAACGATTAAAATTGACTCAATGCAAAATATTTCCAAACGATTTTACTGTTCCGAATTTTTTTTCCAGTATGCGTTATGGTGCATTCCAGATGTTTTTAATGTCATATAAAATTGTTCTGAATTTCAAAATTCTATACATTTATTTGAAACATCATACTTTATACTCATGTTTATATGATGTCTCTACAATGTTTAATTCACCGAAAGGAAATAATTGCTCCATACTTTACAATACTATTTATTTTAGAAATGACATTGTGCCTATCGTAATGGGTGCTCATCCAGATGACTACAAAGCGGTTGCACCGAATCATTCTTATATTCACGTGGAAGATTTCAAGTCTCCGGAAAAATTAGCAGACTATTTGATGAAACTCAATAATAGTGATGAATTGTACAACGAGTATTTTAAATGGAAAGGGACGGGACAATTCATTGACACAAGAAGTGACTTTTTCTGCAGAGTATGTGCAATGATGATTTACTCAGATTTTCATCCCAAGCCGATGTGGCCAACTAATTCCACGTTGCAAACAGAAAATCACTGTTTGACAGACGATGTTTGGTACTGGACTCATTAGAGAATTTCATTGTGATCGTGACAATTTTTTGTAAAGTTTCGCCCATTTCTAGAGAGGCACAGGAAAAATGGATTTAATGGAAACAGGAATGACGGAGAATCGAACTCCGAACGACGGATCGAATTCCTTTATGTATATGCACCTTTTTTACATTTGTTTTCATTGTAGATTCAATGTATGTTTCAAATGTTTCTTATTCTACTAGTCACTATTTTAGTTTGCAGATATATATATTATATATATTTTTTAAATGATTTGAATAATTTAAATAATTCTTGTGGAGAAATTAAAAAGTAATTAATTATTTAATTAAAATTTCTGTTTTCATGCATTTTGTTTGATATTTGTCAATATTCGTATATTATTATTCGCATAATATTACATTTTATCCGTACCAATTTTGATCTCTGTATAGTAAGTTTGTTTTCCTCCATTTAAAACAGTAACGATTAATTTGGACGTGTTTATCCATTGAAATGATTAAACAATCAGAAACGCAGCAGTGGAAGCACTTATTTAAAAAATATAATATACAATGATAATAATTAAAACATCACATGCATAGGTATACCATACCTAAGTCGTTAGTCGTTACTTTGAGGTTTGTAAAATTAATTATTAAGCAATATAAAGTAGTACCTGTAAGTATTTATGCCCCATATTCAAAAGTGATTGTTACGTTATGTAAAAGATATTATAAAAGAAATTTATTTGTATTTTGTCCAAAGTTCTTGACTTATTGTTATTCAAATAGCTTATAAATTGATTTTCTCTTTAAATGTACACTAATTCCAATACTATTTAAGTGTAGTTTGATTTTCTAAATAATCGCATTCTTTATATGTAATTTATTATTATTATTATTAATACGACAATGAATCGGTGTTTAATATGTAATCCTGTGCTCAGGTCAATCATATGATGTATTAAACGACGCGTACTCACAGGAATTGTAGCATGTGCAGAATTGTAACTGTACATCCAATATCTATTCTATCAATCCAATAATAGCAATGCATACTAGTTTGCGACAAGCGCATAATATATTATCTGTGTAGTTGTCTTTGTCTTGTCACTCTCTGCATATGTTTTGTATTTTTCATTGATTTCATTTCCACATTTCGAATACAAATACAAGTACGAAGTATCTTTATACATATTAATAGAATTCCGATGTCAGACAGACTCTGACTTTATAGTCCCCCGTTATACATGCCCCGGTGAGCCCATACGTAGATACCCACTTGATAGAATTGAGTTTGCTTTCAATTCAATTAGATAAAAAACCTACTAATATTGGAGAAGCTGCCACTTTTTCTTCTCTGGATACTCTGATAGAGCTGATAGAGTAGTACAGTAATAGAAAAAATGTGAGCTATTCGATAGTTATAGGATAATCTGTAGGTAACCGGCATTTTTACATATGCTTGCGGTTGCAAATACATTGCTTTCTATATAATTGCAATTTAATGGCAGATGGAATGGCAGATGGAATTGGTCATTTCATGGAATATAATTACTAAAAGTGACTGAACGCCAAAATATTTGCAGGGACTAACAATACAATAACGTGAGTAGATATATGAATTTTACAATTTTCTGAATCACAATTATATTTTGATATAATGGAGTTTGTTTTCATATTAAATATAAAATGAATAAGAAGTTCAGTACTACTAATATCTTGTACGGCATTACTCTTTTGACGTTGTTTTTCCTGAGTGCTAGTAAAAACTTTATTGCACACTATTTTAATCGCTATGAAAATATAAGACAATGGACAAATCCTTCTCTTACAACTTTCACAAGTGAGACTAAATCAGAAATCAATACAACATTTCCACTTTCTTTGTGGCACAGTGAAAAGAGCGTAAATGGAACGAGAAATGACAGAATTGAAGCTCAAAGAAAATGGGTAGATTATTTATCCGAAATACGAGATAACATTACTGTGGGTGAAAGTGCAAATTTAATTAATTATATGTAATTACACCCGTGTAATTATACATTTTTAAATTTTATTTATGCATTTTGTTTCGCTTCATGTTTCAATAAAAGATTTTGTGTACAGGTGAAGAATATTCTAGTGCTAAAATCAAAAGAAAAATTTTCATACTGGATCCAACCTGAAAACGAAAAAGAAATGTGTCCATCTCATTTCGAATACAATATAAGAGACAAGTGCAATTTTGTTCGAAAAATTGTCGATGAATCGCTTACTGTAGACGTTTCTGCATATGACGCCGTTATAAGTACCGCAGGCCTTTATGGAAGATACGAACACAACTTTGAAAGTAATTTTCCACAACAGATTTATTACACCCGGGAATCGCCGTATTCTGGTACAAATAATGCCTTGTATAGAGTAGGGCATGAGAGTAAATTAATATTGGCTACATATTCCAGTAACGCTGATATAACTGTAACGTATGGAAAATGGGTTCAAAATACTCATCATTCAAAATATACTCAATATTTACCAGTTGGTAAGATGAACTTCCAGATTAACTCCTTGAATCATTTTTTACATTATAATACCAAATTGGTTGAGTAAGTAAATTAATGAAATCATTTTTAAACACCTATATGATTTTTAGAGAAGAAAAATTACGCTGAGAATAAAACAAAACTGGTCGCAATGATGGTTTCCAATTGTAACGGCAATAATAATAGATTGAAATATGCTCTACAGCTTAGGAAGTATGTGAACGTAGATATTTTTGGCAAATGTTCCCCGGAAAAGAAACAATGTGGTGCATCCTGTCATGAAATGTTAAAAACAGAGTATAAGTTTTATTTAGCCTTTGAAAACGCTAACTGTAGAGATTACATTACGGAAAAGTTTTACAACAATGCTTTGAAGTAAGTACATTTCACACATTTTATTTTTTATAACAATGCACATTAATAAACAATATTATCAAATCTATCATCCGTAAACTATTTCAAGTCTTTAGCCAGTCGTAGGAAGATGAATGGATTAAAACTATTTCTACACTAAATTTTTTAAACAAATTATAATTTATTGTAATACATTTTGAAGTTTTATATAGTTTTTAAAAATATGGGTACATGAAAAAATAATAACAATGATTTTAACAGTAATTCATTATGATTATGCAATATTAATTCAATCTCCATTTTAAACATATCTGTAAGTTCATTAAATACTTTCTAAATATTATAATCAATAATGTATTTATGAGTTTACAAATTTTTACTCTACTTTTTTGTTAATACAATAGAAATGACATCATTCCAATCGTGATGGGGGCACATCCAGAAGACTATAAAGCTGTTGCTCCACCTCACTCTTACATACACGTTGAGGATTTCCCATCGCCGAGTGCTTTAGCAAAATATTTGAAGCTGTTAAATAGCAATAATGCTTTGTACAATGAATATTTTCAATGGAAAGCCATGGGTCAATTCGTCAATACATGGGATGATTTTTTCTGTAGAGTTTGTGCAATGATTATATACTCTGGTTTCCAGCCTAGCCCTAAAAGGCCAATGAATGATTCCAATTTCCATTCTAAAAGTCAGTGTCTGCAGAAAAAGGTTTGGTACTGGACTCGTGAAAAATGATTTATGTGACACCTATACGATCCGTTCCACTATAACGTAATATTTATGTGAAAAACATTACACAGTGCCTAAGAATCATTGATAGATACAGTTGTTTTTTTACCCTGGGTTTATTCCACGAATATTATACTACACTCCTTGGAACAGAATAAAATAAAATACAATTACGGATTACAATGTGTCAAGTTTGGGAAATATGGTTCGCAATAAATTTTATTATGCGTACTCCAGAATAGCTTTGACGTATGAGCGTTCATTGTCAATGTAATTATATCTGGTAAAACTCTAAACTTTATATTATTGTGCTACATTTACTGCAAGTATATGCGTTATATGCAACAAAACATTTTGTACAAGTTAGCACATAAATTAGGAAGATAAATATTTTACAACCATTCAACCAAGCAAGTTATATCTGTGGGTTTTACAATTACAGAGATACAACTTAATGCATGTATTAATCTGAAAAATAATGTCAGAATAAAAAAGTAGGTATAACTACTTTTTAGCATTTAGGCATATGCTATTCTCATTTTATTATCAATTACCACATGCACACATAGATCACAGTACAGTATAAAAATACAATGATCCAAGTGAAATACGATGCAGTTAATATTTTATGTTGTAACAAAAAATGTACATACTATTTAGGTAATTTTGGCAGTGGTACTCTGCTACCTTGTCCCACTTCAAATAGAAATTTAACAACTTTCATATGTTGTGGATTAGAAAGAAGAGAGTTAATGCGTATGTAATGCTAATCAGATTCTGAGTTTACCAAATGTCTGTGCCGAGTTTAAACCTTTTAACGCATCAAATGCCGGTATAGAGAAATAACATACATAATACATAGTATACTAAATATTAGCTTACTCATAAATTCATGATACTCTTCTCGTTATCGTGTTACAAAATAACATGTCATAATATTATGGTATAAGTGTAATAATGAATTCAAACTGTCATGAATAATTTCTGAAGGTTTTTTTGTTTAGTGTTAGCTTGTTTTGTTACTTATTATACCTACAATCGCAATCTGTCGAGTCATTGCAATTACATTGAACATTGAACTGTATCTATATGACTAACTTCATTCATCCATGCGTGGCATTGTTACGTTGTTGACTTGCAGTATACTTGTTGTGTAAAGTAGAAAAGTAAACTATAGCCACATAATTTATTTATTGGTGCCATCTTCAGTATTGATGTGTATATAGACATAAAATATTATTTAGAATGAATAAGCATTATAAAGGAATAAAAAATATATTGTTATATGTAAATTTTACAGAATGAATTTCCATTGCACTTTGATGGGTAGAAAAAGACTCGCATACATATTCAGATCACAAAGACACGCTCTCCTTGCTAATATACATGCAACCTTGTATAAACATATCATATTTATTTTATATCTCTCTCTAGACTGCTGTTATGTATAGAAAACTTACATAGACGATGTACATGTGAAACAGGAATAACCACAGACAGCTGTACATCAATTGCACTATTTTGTAGGTATACGAAACTTCACACACACAAACATTTCCTGTAAATTTGCAAACACTTCGTATCTAAACAATTTGTAAAAAATTAACAAGACTGTGTATTTATATTGTTTAGGAGTGTGCTTTTGTCTGTAATTGAAGTGTAAAAATACCCACAAAGAGATTCAAAAACCTTTTTAATTGTAAACGATTTATATACTGTAATTTAAGTATAATACTGTGATTGCAACTTTGTACGCCAATAATTTGTCAGTAAGTAATTTTGTGCCAATTATTGCATTGAAAAGTGAAAACTGATTTTATTGAGTATCATATAATATTGGGTACAAATACACAAGGCATGCCAAACCCTTATCACATCACAGAATATCTTTTCTAACCTGCAAAAATTATTCCGGCAGTATTTCCTATTTAAATTATCATTGTCAACATTTCATAAGCCTCGTCATAAAATTGATTTCATATAAGAAGTGTCTAAAAGGTTAGTACCTCGAATTGTACAAAAATAAATTAACATTCCATAATTTTACAAGGTTTAAGAAAGTATAAGAAAATCTAATGTTGTAACATCAATGAATAGATAGGCACATTAACTTATATTCAGTTTTAGCGAAAGTGTCTCTGTTACTCTGTGTTATCTATCTAGGAATCAGCACTGTATGATGAAAGTTACAAATAAGTTATGTATGTGCTTAGTCTTCCTTAAATAAGTATACTCAATAACGCATTGACTCAAAGGATTAGAATTTGGAATATTATTTCATGTTTATTTGTCTGATGTTATTAAAGCTACATATTTGTGTAAGTTATACATAATATTATTTGTCTGAAACTTTCCAGTGTAAACAACTGACTCACATATCACATGAATGTAGTAAGTTATTGCTTTAGTCACTTTGAGTAAAGTCCATAGGTTTTGTAATTACTTTCTGCTCATGTCATTATCGTTCTATGCATTAAATGCATTAAACTGAATGTATGTAAATTCATAACCCTTTTCCACTACTTTTCCTTGTACTATTCTCGTCAGAATGTTGTTGTTGTGATACAATTTTACCATAGTCTTAATCTTTATTTACACTGACTGAAATCTATTTACTATTATAGTACGGGAGCTTGTTCACTTACTACTTTATCTTTGAGACGCACATAGAAAACCTTTGAACTTAAAATCTAACTGGGGCACAATATTCTTATTATTAGCAATTCTTTACTATCAGACCGCTTACAACCAGTTAAAAAGTTGTCTTCTCTATCAATCAGTTTGGTAATGAGTAATGATATAAGATTGTGTGTAGTATAGGGATTTAAAACTACTACATTATGCACTTGCAAATTTTTGTAGTAAATGCTATCCTCATAGTCAATCTGTAAATATACTGAACTCTACTATGAACTTTAAAGAGTAGGTAAACTACATTATTTACTCAAGTGGTGCATTGTGTTCTAATCATAAAGGTATATAGCTTTATTATTCTGTACCTGTTTGTTTATGTACTTAACATTCATACATAATCAGAATTCCCTATGTGTTAATAGATTCGTGAGTCATTGTTGTTCACAAAACATTAAGATATTACGATGTTATAATAACAATATGTAGTTAAGTTACGTTTTAGCTATTGATTCATCTAGCTCGTTTCATTTATAAATATTTCATTGCTAAATATCATCGTAATCGCAGTTTGTGCATCAAGTTATGAGAAAACAAGTAACCTACCTATACTAAAGTGATTATATAATTCAAACTGTCTTTCACTAAAGTTTGTAAGCTATATGAATTTCTCAGTGTAAACTATTTTATTTGTATACTGAAAAAAGAAAGTTATTAGTTCAAGTACAATCTTTTATATGAACGTATATACTCGGGTATGTGTTAAGAAACATTACACAGTGCATAATGCATGTGTTTTGCATATACGCACATAAAACTGGAAAACTTTCTAAGGGAGTAATGGTGTTAGGTGTACCTAAGTGCAGCTCTGTCTGTGTGTCACAGTGATATTTAAAAATAATTTCTTTAATACTTCATGTAAACCAAAGCACAATACATTACTATTGTCAATCTCTCAATATATTAGAAGAATAGAACATAATAATATTTTGTATAAGCGATCGTATGTGGCAAGCAGTATTAGTACTATTAATAATATTTATAATATTACAAGTAAAATATTACTTTGTAAGTAACTATTATTAGAATGAATATTTCTCCTGACACTCCCAGTAGCAGCAATGGTGGTGGTGGTGGTGGGGCTGGAGATGATGACAACACTTCTCCAAAACCCAAACGCAAGTCCGGGTTTTCAAAATCTTACCACTCACCGTCTACTCCTAAAGTGTATTTGACACAACCAACTCCTCCGGCTGGAGATTTAATTAACAACTTGAGTACGTCAACGTCTGGAGCTTCGGTAAATCAAAGTTCAGTTAATGACAGTGATTCTTTTCCGTCTCATTTGTCTACAATGAACGAAGAAGAAAGAAAACGAACGATCCGAGTCAGAATTGAAGTCCCGACCGGGTTGACGCCTCCTTCTAGTGATAGTCAAAGTGTTGTCTCATATGAAACGAGACAGGCACAACAAAATATTCTCCATTTATCTTTTCCTAAGAAAATTGTCGCCGGTAGTGGGCACATCTTAAATGATTTGTGTGCATCCCTTTGGTTTTCTTATTTGTTGCTGTATCTCCAAAAAGTTGTCGGATTTAGCAGCGACTATGCAGCCGGTCTCATGCTTCTTGGTCAAGTAAGTTCATTTTTTCGTCTTTCTATGAAATGTTTTCATTTTACATTTATCGTTAAGACTTATTGAACGCAACAACTAATGAGATTTACTTTTATTCTGTAGATTGTAGACGCTATTTCAACACCTTTGGTGGGATATGAGGCTGATCGACCGAATAACTTTTTTCTCTGCAGAAACAATTACGGTCGATGCAAATCATGGCATCTTATAGGTACATTTTGAGAATTCCAAAATTAAATACCATGCTTGTATAGAGAACTTGCAAAAATTAATCGTAAATTTTTATTTTGTTTTCAGGAGTAATTCTTGTCATGTTTAGCTTTCCTTTTGTTTTTACGAGCTGCATCGGATGCTCCAGTTCAGATGACTGGGCTAAGCTTGTTTACTACGCACCTTTTATTGCAATCTTCCAAATTGGTTGGGCTTCCACACAAATTTCTCATTTAGCCTTGATTCCTAAAATGAGTCCTGATGAACTCATTCGTACAGAACTATTAGCTATTCGGTATGTCAATTATGACATTTGAATCTTTAACCACGATCAATTTACATGGTCCGTTGTTTAGGTAAAAAGGATTGTACGTGATTTGTGTGATTTTAGGTACGGTTTTACAATCGCTTCTAACATCACAGTATTCTTAATGACATGGTTTGTTCTGGGATTCAGCGAAGATTGCACAATCGACGAAGGAGATGCAACAAATTTCAGAGTAAGGAACATTATTAATTAATCTTTATGCAGCTAAAACCTAAATTATTTTACAGCTAACAATTTATGTATAAAATGGAAATTTTTGTCTTCTACAGAATATAGCTTTAGCTGCAGTTGGGATCGGTTCCGTCTTTTCCATACTTTTCCATGTTTACGTAAAGGAACAGTCCGATGATAAAGTTAAGAAGGCTGTGACACAATTGAAATCTCAAGGTGTTTTAATTGAAGGTAGCCTTACCGTGTCTGGCCAATATGGTGATAATGCATCTCCTAGTTCTACGTCCGGCAGCAACGTTGTCCGAAGAAAAGGTCGTAAAAATATGCGGTCAAGATCCAGAACTCCGGACGATTTACTGGAGAAAGCTGGAAACGGATCTGATGGAGAGAGTGGAAAAGCTTTATTACTTTCCGACTCGGACAATGATGAAGAGTGTATTATCAATGTGGATAAACAGCAGGCTTTACTAGAATCTCAAAATATACCTGAACCTGAATCTCAACAAAATGAAGAAGGCAATGACGATTTAGCCGTGGAATTTAAGCAGTCCAGAGGATTGTCTACAAGAAATCTGAATATGGGAAAAGAAACTATGACTCTTAAAGATTGGCTCTCACTCCCTCAATTCTATATGGTATACTTTATTTTCTCAACAAATTATTTATGGCACGTTTTCATCATTGAATTATTCTAAAAGGTTCTTTTTAGGAGGTTATTCTCATGCGTATGTATTGTATTTTTTAAATATTCAGGTTGCAGTTATGTATATGTCGACGAGATTAAGTGTTAATGTAACTCAAGTGTACATGCCTCTGTACTTACAATACTCATTACGTCTTCCTTGTGGAACTGTCGCTACGATTCCACTGACTATGTTCATATCCGGATTTATATGCACACTTTTCATCAAACCCCTTAATAAATATTGGGGAAGACAATTCGCATACATTTTTGGAGCCTCTTTATGTCTTATTGGTTCTTCTTGTGTTCTCTTTTTGGAATGGACTCCTGGAGGCTTTCTGGCTGAGAAGGGAGTTTATGGAGTTGCTGCTGTTTTAGGTAAGCAAGAAAGAATGCTAACTAACTATGATATTTATTTATTGCAAATTGCAGAGCAATTGAACAAAAATCATGATATTACCCCTACAATGTTTTATCTCGTAGGTGGAGGTGCTTCAGCAATTTTGATTACAAGGTACTTGAATTTCTACACTTAACTTTCAGAAAAGTACATTATATTATTGATGAACCCAAGAGCGTATTAAGGATGCACCGATGGGTGGGGGCAGAGGCTCAAAACTTATTTGTTCAAAAAATGAGCAAATAATATGTAAAATTATTTTTGTCAAACAAACATTTGGGGGGGCTAAAGCTCGGTGTGCCCGTAAGTAGATACGCCCTTGGTTGAACCTACTATATCTCCCCAATTTATATTGAAATCATTTTTCTCTGATTTTTTTAGTTATTGAAAAAATTACATGTATGAAAAATGAAACTAATTGAGAAATTGTCGTATAAAAATGAAACTGATCTGTATGTAATTTTACAATTTGATAGTTTGAGCATAACTGCGGACTTGATCGGGAATAATGTTGAAAATGGTGCTTTTGTTTACGGTGCTATGAGTTTCTCTGACAAACTTTCTTGCGGACTAGTGATAATGCTCATAAATGGACTCGTTCCGTGCCAGTATGAATTTTACAATATCTGTAATACTCTTTTTGTTCCCTCATTTTGTGTTCTTTGTTTCTAATTGATATTTTCTGTTGTGTAGAAAAACATCCTCTGATTGCAAAAATGGTTTTGAAATGGTATCATTTTACAGTCAAGTACTTGGATTTGCATGTGGAGGTTCGATACGCAGAACTCATAAATATACTTTTCTTCAGTACTTACATTTTTCCAAAAATTTCACATCTAATTCGGAATATTAATTTCAATGTTTTCAGGTTGCGCGATAATTGGAGTATTAGCTGTGCTAGGAATGACGTACATAATATATTTGCAAAACCAAAGACAAACACAACAAGTGAACTGAAATGAGACTTTTTATATGTATGTATCTGATTTACTATAATTGTAGGAAAAATTCACCAAAAAAGGTTAAAAATTCATTCCATTTTTGACGGTTTTACAAACTTATGCTTAATCGCCCTAAAGAGTTTCAACGTGATATTGTCTAGATATAATCATTATAATATAATATATGACTGCTTTTGTAAAAATTATTTTAATGTACTTAAGTGAACTATATTGTAAAACGTTTGCCTTTAAGGTACCTACTTACTAACATGTTACAAATGTTAAACCTCTTACACAATGCTTAAAATAAGAAAAATATTCACGTTTGGGCTAATAAATGTCACTGCTTTGATTTTTAAGTGAAATGGTTTCTTGGTTATTATTGTTTTGTTGGATGTTTATAAATATAAAACTAATTGTGAGCTACTGAAGAATGTGAAATAAACTGTATTCTTGAACTGGCTAGTATTTATATACCTTTTATTTTATACAATAAAATACCTGTGCCATAACTTCTATAACATTTTAGCGATCCTATAACGCTATATATACATGATAAAAAGTAAAAAATTAAAAGGAGAAATTAAATATTTGACTGTGACTCGATAAACCAATTCAGCTGCATAATAGAATTAAAATTTAACCTAGCATTTAGTTCCCTTCTTCAAACTTGTGTATAAACACTGGTACATTAATCACAATTAGGAATGCCTTAATACTTCATATACACGTGTTAAAAATATAAAAGAAATTCTAAAACTTATATAATTACAACATGCTGTAGATTGTATATAAGAGCTAATTACATCTAGGTATATATTACTTATTTTTGTTTGTGTCCTTATTAGACTGAGGCTCCTTCGAGGGAGGAAAAAGTTGACCAAAAGTATGATGTTTTCGAAAGCTCGACCAAAATTGATCCCAAGTTCGAAGTGCCACTGCCAAATGAGTGAAGCAGTACAGAAAAACAAGAGCGTAACACTCATCTCCTAAAAAGGCGAAATGTCAATTAATACAATTTTAGTAATTAATATTCATAGCTTTAGTTTGAACTGAATCATGCTGGGGGAAAACCTTGGGATCTAGGATCCCCAAAAACCCTACCAAACGGAGGGAAAAGGGAAAAAAGAAGGGAAAACGAAAGGGGGAAAGGGAAAAAGCAGGGGAAAAAGGGAAGAAGCAGGGGGAAAAGGGAAAAAGAAGGGAGAAAAGGAAGAGTCGGGAAATTGGTGGGGAACATCTGGATCCCTGGGGGAAAATGGCTTTTTCCACCAGCGCTGAATGATTTGATTTTTTATATGCTTACTTTCTGCCCACAGTCGTTTTGTCATGTACTCCGCCGACTCCAGATTTCCACAAAATACAGAGCTGTTCATAATTGACATAGCTGCCAAAGGTACGGTTACAATAGGTTCGACAATGAAGTCCCAAACAATAGGGTAAATAGTCTAAAATATAATAACATCCTTTTTACATCTGTTACATTCTTAAAAATTGCTACGTAAAACTAGTGTACGTCTCATAATTTCTGAAATACAAACAAGTTTTGGAACTTACGTTTTCAGCATCTAATTTCCGCTTTATGAAGCTGCCAATTCGTTCTATGGTTATACCAAGGAAGTTAAGTGCTGACCATACTAATACATCAAAAGCAATACTATGCCATATGTAAATATAGCAAAAGGATATGAATGATCCGATTAATCTCTTAAAATCCACATGAATAACTCTTCCTGGATCTAATGAATCGAGAAAGTTGATAGTTGGAAGATACACGTATCTGGAAAAACAATAAGGCAACATTGTAGACACATTTTGGAAAAGTACTATGTACTTAAGAATACAAATGGCATTCGGTACTATCGGTAATCTTAAACTTAACATAATTTAAAATGTGCATTTATTTACCTAAGAAGAAAACAATATAATCCTCTGTCGAAATCTTTCCAAAGAACAGAATATCTGTGCAAATACGCAGGACATCTAGGTAAGGGTGGCATAGGAAGTCCTTCAAACTCAGCTATATACGTTGGAATTCCGTACATCACCTTGTACTTTAGTGAAAAAAACTGGCCTGTAAAAGTAAAATGATTTACAAA
Organism: Pogonognathellus flavescens; assembly: GCA_019776165.1. Taxonomy (NCBI): domain Eukaryota; kingdom Metazoa; phylum Arthropoda; class Collembola; order Entomobryomorpha; family Tomoceridae; genus Pogonognathellus; species Pogonognathellus flavescens. The sequence goes on from JABASD010004250.1 coordinate 14,509, forward strand.
TGCGATTTTTGCCAATAATTTAAATAAACTTGATATTTATTCTAGAATTTAAAAAACCTACCAAGCCAATAGACAATTCCACAAATTACCCAAAGGTTGCTATCACGTAAAGCTGGTAGTGAGAAGATTAGTGGTCGAAAGTATAAAAAGTGCAACAGTAATTCGTTTAAAACAGTTATCATCATCACGCGGAAAAGATTTTTCAGTAATCCTACAAGTTTTGGAATCACATAGTTTTCAGCTTCATCTTTAGGTTGTCTGAGATGAATCTGAAATTAAAATAATATTTTAGGTTAAAACTTTTAGATTTAAAAATAACGCGATTAAATATAATAATTTATGCTTACGTGTTTCTCATAGTTGTCGAACAAAATCAGTGGTCCTGTCACTGTAAGGGGAAAGTAGAAACAGTACGATATTGACGCGTAAAGACTTTCCAATGAATTAGTGTGGCATTTAGGTCGGTCCCAGCAATCAAAGACATAGCTGACACATCTAGAACAATTCCAAGCTGCCGTAACTATAAAATAATACTGTTCCTGGTCCGTATTCCCTCCCAAACTCTACGAAAACAAGAAACCAATATAATTTCCTTTGATAAATTGCTGTCATTTTAATGTATTTATTTAATTCATAATAATTATTTACGTTAACTATAAAACCCTGCAGTGCAAAAAGTAGTCCAATAGTAAAACTCCAAATGACCGTTCTGCTTCTAAACCATAACAGCATCCAAAACATCACGGGTTGTAAGAATATAAATAGGGTTGGAAGCCAGCCAATTAGTACCCCCAAAAAGAGAAACGATGTAATGATGGAGATCTGTGTCATCAGCTGGAAAAATAAAATTTTGAGTCACGGAACAACCAATTCAAATGAATATACAGTAGGTAATAAACTATTACTAATCAGAAGCAAAAAATGAGTACCTTTGGGTTCTTTGAACCTACAACGCAGGAAATCGCTATGTACCCTGCATACCAGTATATTAATTTACTGAAAAACATTCCAGCAAACGTTGTCCATTCAAAATCGGTAGTGTCTCTTCCACGATTTAACAATCGCGTGAACGGACCCGGATTCATTATAGGGTCTTTCTGCCATCCTATAGGATCTGTTGTAGAAAAAATTATGTATTATTATAGCTTTTTGGATAATATTATTATAAAAATTGCATTTCAGTAAGTAAGAGTAAGTAAGACAGTGGGAGTAAATGTATATTACCATCTGGTAAAGCAAGTAAATATATTTGGTACGTTGAATACAAAATTCCTCCCGTCCAACCACAGAAGCAAATAAGTCGTGTAAGCAAAATAATAATGATGAACTCATCATTTTCTGGAAGATAATTTTCGTTGTCTAAATTCTTTTCGTTAACTGCAGTCTTTTTAGTATCAGTTTTCTTCAAGAATCCATCAGTATTTTCTCGAGAGCCGTTAGAAGAATTATCCCCACTAGCTGTGATATTCTCGGTGCCATTATATGTCGACTTTATTTTCGTTGGTGAAACTCTCGACGACATTATCGTTCTGAATTCTGTTTAAAAGTCAAAAATCGTTACAGAAAAAATTATTCTCACAAATTCACAATAGACACGTATTTATTTTTATTTTGACCTACCTAGGTACTTACTAGGGGCTACCATTTAACGCACCTATTATTTTAATGGAAACTGCCTATTAATTAATTACTAAAATAAAACACTGACAGTTGCCGACTCCGATTTTTTTTTGTGCC
>JABASD010004251.1:0-16239 GCA_019776165.1 Pogonognathellus flavescens
CTACTTGAGACAGTCTCAGGACTACCTGTGAATGTTTTTGTGATACTTGTGACAGTGTTGCTACTAATTTTGTAATTTTACCGCCCCTTAATGTTGATACCCTATTCACTTTATTTGGAACTGTCAGTTTCAAATGAGATAATTCACGAAATATTTGGCTGAATTGAGAGTTTGAGAAATATTTGGACAAATTGAGAAATTTGGTGAAATATTTGACTTGAATTGAATTATTCAATTTTTTTTGTTCCCATTGAAACACGTTTAGAAATTATTGATTTGAAAAATTTCAGAAATTGAGACACTCCACTCGAATTAGAGCATTTCTAAAAATGCTTGCGGCTTTGGGACATTGTAAGAACTGTTTGGCTCAAATTAATACACTTCCACTGCTGCAGGACTAACAATTGAGACACTGAGAAATGATTGCTCAATATTGAGAATCTCACAATTTTAGAGCATGATGTTCTCGAGTCTTGTGAACTATGTTTAACTCTGGATGCAAAACTGTACTCTACATTACGCATTATAAAAATTTTACTTAACAAGCTAATAATCTACTTAGTTACATTATTAATTCAAAGATATCAAAATATCTAGTGTAAGCGGGGGCAATTTGGGGCCCCCGACCTACGGGGCCCTGGTGACACCCACCACCTGCAACCATAGACGCTACGGGCCTGTATGTGCAGTGTATACTGACTGAGATGTATAGATGGCGATTTAAAAGTACACAAACATATTAATCATTTTTAAATATTACTGTTCATTTTGTAAATGTAAATAAAAAATGGAATTGAAAAATTGTGAACATTTGACACCCCTAAACACCTTGAGACAATTCATATTTATTTAATAAAAAAGGTAGATAGTTTTTGGTAAATCGGGTTTGGTTTTGCCAGAGACTCTTGTATAGCGCAAATCTACAATGTTTTGTGTGCTTTGTACATTTATAACCAAAAATTTAGATTTCCACAGACAAATTTTGTTATGGGAGACAATGCAATTACATATATATTGCTACTTATGACGACAATAAATTCACCATTCATTCATTTACTCTGACATTTTATTTTTGAATATGTGCTAGATATTATGCGTGGTGCACCCATTTTATAATTTTCAACCAAATAGCCGCTCGAAACGAATCGTACTCAACCATGGCCACCTGGATTAATTTTAGCGAACTACTAGGGTAGGTCGCACATATACCCAATAATTGGGTATAACGAGGGCTTTCATATACCTATAAAATTTAATCTGACAATGTGTATATAGTAAGGTCCACCATTGCCTGTTTTCCTTGCTGATTGGGCCGAAGGTTTGAACCTGGACCGAACCGTAAATTACAAACTCGCACCGGAACATATTTTCCGACTTCTTTCGTAGAACCAGCCGGTACCGCCAGATATAGGCAACCACAGCTTCAACGGCTATTTGAGCCGACATTTAACTCATCCAAGATGAAGCTCAAGACAGCCGAGTTGAGCCATATGTTGTTTACAGTGACGGTACATGCTTAATATTGCAGTGCTGTCTCATTGCAAATGCTATAATTCAAATTCTTTATGCTGATTAAAATGAAAATGATGCAAATTAAGTACGATGCATTTGGGAAATAGTACATTTGCCAACAACAGTTAGTTTCTTTGATAAATAACATTATGGCTCATTTAACGCCAAATTTTAATGCTGATTACAATGAGAATAATGCAAATTAGGTACGATATATTTTTAAAACAGTACATTGACACCAAAAGCTAGTTTCTTAGATAAATATCATCATATTACATGTGCATCTAACTTATGATTCTAATTACAATGAAAATAATGTAAATAGGTGACAATAATAATAGTGGTGTGAGTTGTAAAAACGTTTCATAAATTTAAAAAAGATGTATAAAATACACGCTTATAGTTTATAACTTTCTCAGTAACTCTCTGGTTGATAACCTACGGCGTATCTTAGCAAAATACGTATTATTTAGGGTCTTTTCATTGAATATACCACAAATTATTCAAATCTGAAACACTTATTCGGTTAGTCTGTAAATTAAGTTTTGGTATACTTTGCTGTGTGATAGTGATGTGTAATAAGCCGCCCATCCCCAGAATAAGCGTAAGGGATGATCAAAATTATTGCACAAATGAACCAAGTACCTCGTAATCTTGTAGTTATATTTTAATACACATACTCCTCCAGACCAACAACACCTTACCCAAACACAACAAACACGATTATAAGTCGCTGGAGAAACACAGCAATGATATTGTAATATGAGATTTTGCTCTCACGTCTAAAGTAACATAATATTATACGAATTATATACGAATATAATTTATTCACGGGAATATGGGTAGATAAGTTCTTTAAAGAAATAAGAAACTAAAAAGTTGCACTACTTGCATCTGAATTTGAATTTTTCATCAAGTGATGGTGAAAGATGAAAATGAAAAAAACACTAACTCGAACTCAGGCAAATTATACTTTTATTCCAAAGCTTAACGCGTTTCGGTTATCTTCATCAGAAGCTGGAATAAATTTAAAATGATAATTACAAACTCAAAAAAATAATTCAATTGTAACATTCGTGAAGTCATTGAAATTTGTACATTGAATAACAAACATTAAATTAGTATTAAATCAGTATGCCATTAGTAAGGTACTTATTCTACATAACAAGAAAAAGGATTTTACAATATTGTTTTTACCTTGTTGGATAATGATTATGTTCTAATTTACGATATATCTTAATATTTGAAAATTGAATTTAGTCAGATAGAATATTTGAATTTAGTCAGATAGAATATTTGTTTCAGTCACATTGTATTTCAGTTGAGTGACTGGCAGAAAATAAATAAATGATTTAAATCTTCCCGGTATTGACTAACAATTTTTCTTTCATGTTTTGATTGAGATTGTTTTCCTGTCTCACAATGAACATATCTCATCGTACTTGAGAAGTCATTTCGTGTAATTGACAAGTGAATTTACCTTCTTATACGCAACAGTTAACTTAATGTTTTTTGACGCAGTAATAAAATCTGGACTTATACATTGTTCCAATTCCTCTTCGAGTGAGGATGTAATGATTTTACCGAAATTATGTATTGATTTATAAAAGGGGAATACCAGAAAGGAGCAATTGGAAAATTTTTGGCTTTCTGTCTCAAAAATATCAACGTTATATTTTTTCAGAATTTCTGGGTTGTTTATTCTTAAGTTATGAATGAGAAGTTTACCTTTTGGGACCAATAAATCATTTCGGTTTACATTTATTAATTTATCGATACAAGCGGATAAAACTCTTTCAGGATAGCATCTATTTCGAAATTTTGTAAACATTATTTCCAATTCTCTTAATCTATCTTCTCGATTCGAACAACATTTAATTATTCTCATTCCTTGACAATAAGGCAATTTATCAGTCATATCAGTATCACGTAGGTACTTATCCCTGATTCCATTCATTGCTCAATGTATGGAATCACGTAGTAACTACCTACAGCACACATGCGGAGTATCCAGTTTACAGTGTGCAAATAGTTACAAAAATTAATTAGGTATATGTTCTCTCCGGTACATTAATATTTATTACATATTGTATTTACTGCTTAGTTTACATTTTACCTCTTAAAGTTTCACATGTACATTGAGTGACCACAGGGGTCCTTTCAATAACTTAATGTATGAAAAAATGTATGAGATGACATTAATCTATTATTGAAAATTAGTATGAATAGTAAGTAAATAGCAAAGAATTCAGTTCTGTTTCGCCGGCTCAGCTCTACATCTGTTTACACATACACTCGTTCTGCTCAAATAAAAACCTACACAAAATCACTCCAACCCATTGGGTGTTAAGATTTGAATTCTTTTTTGAAGTTACCATTCATAAAGAAGCAAAACTAATTCGAAGGAACCGTAAGTAAAAATCGCACTTACAATATTTACATTGTTGCTAATCTGTGTGTCGCAGAATGCAATCGTTGCTGGAAATATTCAAACTCACAGGATTCCATCTAATTTGCATTCTGTATACAGAGGCTAATAATAATTTCTCAACGGATTTTCGTAAATTATGTTATAATTTCTGAAACAAGTAAAAGAAATGGAAAGTAAAAGTAAAATCTTCAAAGTTGAGCAACAAAAAAAACGCTCTCGTTGCAAAAGCTTTGCAACATAATTTGGGACACACATGTTGGGACTAATTCGCGCTACATGCTCAAGCTGGAGGAAATACTGTATTACCAAATACAGTGAACAGGATGCTCCGGCTTAACCGGAAGAAGAAGAAGTTAATGAAGATCACCGCCATCTAATTCAAGTCAAAACCTATGATGAGAATTTATTGGTTACGTTAATAAATAAAATAACAGTTAATAAATAAGATACGTAAAATGGTCGCATTCAAGGATAACGTTGAGTACAAACAAGCCAAAATCCATCAACAAGAAACAAAAACGTTGTTTAACTTATGCAACATATGTATTGGATTTACTAAGCTATTCGGTACAACGACATTCTTAATCATTGTAGAAACAAACTAATACCCACTGATATTGTAGATCGTCATGACCTCCATCATGAGGTTAAATTATCGGAAAGTACGATTAAAAGACGGATACAGAATGGTCATTGAAGCTTTAAATTCTACGATTTATTACCAGCTATAAATCGCCAACTGCATTCCCTCGGAAAACCGAATAGTTGCGAAAACTAATTAACCTATTAGATTACTGAAAAGTTACTAATTACACTATTAGTAAAAAATTTGTACCAATGGCCTGGCGTCAACGTCAATATCACTCATCAATACTTGCATACGTCACTCATCAATACAGAATGGATAAGCTCACGAAATTACAATCGGAGTACCCAACCAAATGTAGGTAAAGAAATAAAAAACCCTAAGCAATCTCACGAAAGATAAATTTCAATAGCACGTTATTATATACATGCTTATCGTAGTACTGACGTGTTTCAACACACTGTCGACTACATAGAAGTAAGCAATAATACGCAGTGTATCCACAACGTGTAGGTTGTATGTGGTAGCATTCGCATACATATACGAAGTTCATATACACAACTACACAGCGAAGCTACTAGTTGCGAAAAATGGTTGATGTGTGTGAGTAATGCACAGTATTTACAGCACTGCTGGCAGTGGAAGGGGAAATCAATAGATCGTGATTATGCACGGTCTATGATTAAAAATATTAGTAAACAACATTCTACTAAGCATGCAGAAATACATGCAATTCAATATTATAAACATATGGAAGAAAAAAAGTTATAAGCATTCTATCAATATATATATGAAACATGTAATTGTGGCCTGTTTATCTCATTTCAGCGATAATGTAATAGTAAATGTAATGTAATAAAGTCATAATAAACAATGGAAACATCTATATTTTTTGTAATCTATGTTTCATTACTAACTATAATTTATAAGTACTCAATAAAATTATAAAATTAGTAATAAACTTTAGATTTTTGAAATTAGCACGAATAGGTCGATAATGTAATGTACCTGGACTTGTACCTACATGAACAGGTAGAGACATGCCATAAGCGTCAACAAACGATTAACCTACATATACAATATTATATTCATTGTATGGCACATATTGCACTTTGTCAAAGACTGTGCGGCACTTTTCATTTTTAGTTATAAGCATATTTTTTCCAATAGGCAGATACCGGTGCGCATAGAACTGGTTTTAATAAGATTGCATAAGACAAGGCATCTATCAGCCTCAATTTTGGCAATGTTAACATGTAGAATTTTGAAAGTTTTAGTGACTTTAATAGTGACATAGATTATAATATATAATAGATTACATATAATAGATTTTCTAGGCTTGGTCTAAACGTAAACTTTAATTCACTCTTTAATGCAGTAATTTCAATCTTGTCATTGCGTAACAATTTCAATTTCTTCACTCTTGTCATCGACTGCTGCACTCAATCAGGAAACCAAAAACCCATTGGTTTTTTATAATATTAATAAAAATAATGTGTATAGGATAGTTACTACGGATTGGGTGTAGTAATTTCGATTATCGTATGAAGTTTAAAATTATTGTACACTTCGTCCTTATGTTTGTGAATTATTAAGTGTGAATGAATGTTTTGGTGTTATAAATGAAACGTTTCTTTCCTGTTCACTGTCAAATAACAATTACTTTTTTTTCTTACAAATATTACATTTATGTAGTCTACAGATTATGCAAGTATCTTACACTAAAGAGTACTAGCTCTCTACTTTAACCTACATTACAAATCAGTTGCTTAATTATGCCGTACCTTGCACTTGTTACGTAATCTACGTTGCATTCAGATTACTCTTACTTAACCTAGATTATGGTGCATGTGTTTATTGCACATACTCTTACCATAATCTTACCTTACATACTCATTTCTTATATGTAATCTAAATAATATCAATAGTTACACAAGTGAAATATAATAAAATTAAGAACAAACAACCTGAAGAAGAAGAAGTTAACTTGTAGGAAAGGTAAGTTGACCTGATAAATCAACAATAAATCAATAATAAATCATCAAGACAACAGTCTCGATGTAAGCGAATTTTGAATCCACTGAGGAAATTGGAGAGGTTGTTGCCAAGCTCGCAAAACTGTGGGTGGTTACGGGACACAATCTCCATGATTTAAAGAACAAGATGGACCAGACAGTCTAATTCTATCTACCATGTTTCACCCAATACCATTCAAGTGTCATAGCTACGATCCATCTTACATACTTTCGTCAGTTCAAACCCGGTTAGATACTTTTGGTCGTATTAGTGATAAAAATGATCAAAAAGCATTAATTTACGGCTTTTGATTCGGAGGTGAAAAAATAGTGAATTGTTTTCTGTGCAATTTAACAATATGGAATCTTCTTATTGAAAGTTCGTGGTACCATCATGCAACACTGGCCCCTAATGGTACACTTGTACAAGTATATAGAGAAGAACTAATATTGACTCCGTACCCAATGTATAACCATCCTGCCAGAATTGCACACCCAGCCAAGCTGATTACAGAAACAGATTAACCAGCTTTTTCCATTTGCCGCGAAACCAAGCTAAAAATTTAGCTTCACAAGGATTTTATCAACATTTTGGATATTATGCAAAGTGTTATTATTGTGTTGTCATTTGTGAAATTGCTACAATTGCTACAAGCAAATGACGCACATAAAAAAGTAGAAAAATATTGTGCGTACAATGCGCTAAAGTCTACTGACCGTTCTATTAGCAACACAATTCAGTGCCGCATTTGTGCAAAGCAAGACGCTTGCATGGTCCATTTCTGCCATTTTTCGTTTGGGTCTTGTGCTGATTACGGCATTGTATAGTCTTTGTGCTTTTTGCGGACAACAAATACAAAAAGTGTTGAGAATCTACATATAATGGTTTTGTTTATTGAAATTTATCCCTTAAGAGCTTATTTAGACAATCTTGAGATTTATAAGGGCAACAATTTAAGCAAATCGGTTTTTAATCTTTAACGCCCCATTCAAGTTAGCTTGCTGCTGTAGAGATTATGATGACTTGGAATTAGACATAGACATCAACTAGTGCTGCCCGAGTTTTTTTAACAAATACTTTAACCTGTTTAAACACGATTGAGTAATTTTTTGTGTTTTTGACTTCACCAAAATACTAGTTGCCCCTCACTTCAACCACCACTTTATTCTTTCCCTACAGTTACTGACCAACTCCCCCCTTGCTCTTCCTGACTACTCATGGTGTTGTGAAAAGTTACTTTGTTATGATATTTGTTATGAAGTGTTATGCTATATGTTATGTTATTTGTTGTGAAAAGTGCAACTATTGTTCACGGGATTCAGCGCCAATTTGATTACTTAACTTTCTCATTTGGGAGTTTGAAAAAACAATTGACTATTTAAAGTTTGGCAATAATACATGGGATGAGTTACTGGTTTTATTCAGTGGGGCATACGGAATTATATAATTTTTTAATTTTACAAAATTAATGTTGGTGTTTCGCTTATTACAGATGAATCCTCTAACAAAATCTTCCCTCGCTTCTTTGAACAAAATCCGCAAGTACTATTGGTGTGTACAATAACCATATTAAGTGTATTCATTTCAGGCATGACTGGCTCGAGCGCGGTTCTAAATTAGGCTTTACAACTTTTTAACACATTTAGATCAAAACATACATTTATTGTTATCATATTATTGTTTGGTGTTGGCTTTATAAGGATGATAACATTTCTCGTCTGAGAAATGTCATATCCCTTAATTCTACCTATCATTAGCCATTAGAATACGTCGCAATTAGTAAAATGTGAATGAATGTTAAATGTATGTGATTAGAATAAGTAATACTGTAAGCATAAGTTGTATATAACTACAGTAGTAAGAATTGATAAATAGCGGATTAGCATTGTGTGTTAAGTAACTAAATAAATATATCTTTGCAATTCAATCTTTTAGTTTGTTCCCTGAATTGACTTCTTTCGTGAATTTGTACCGTTAGCTAAAAAGCCTATTTCAACTCATAACTGATATCTTTGATATTTATCATAATTTGTTTCATATGAGTATGAAACCTTTGTTCCAGCTAGATTAACCTTGTACAATGTACACGTATATAATCACGAGGTCGATACTAAATCTGGTGATAAGACAAATGTGCGGATGCATTATATTGTCATGTCATTAAGTCATGTCAGGATTTAGGCTACGAACGCACATTATACCGTTTTAGTAGTGTGTCTCCTGTAATGAATTGGAATATATAAGTTGGCAAAACCACTAGCAGAAATAAGAGCATTAAGAGTAGCACTCCGAGACAGTCCACTCCAGTTAAGAATAGGGTACACTTATTTTCAGATTCGTCCCCTGGCTTGCTAATCCAATCCTCAGTACTCCTAATTCCCCTCATAACCAATCCGACGTTACGGTTCCTTCTAAAAGTTTCGACGAAGAAACAACTGCCAACTGGAAGGTTTCAGGTAGAAGACAATAAAGGAATCTCACTCGCTACGACAACACAATGATCCGAAAATAAGTCAGGTGAATTTGTACTCAAAGGAGATTAAGAAATAGTACACAACATAGTACAGGACTGTAAAAGTCCCTTCACCTTCCCCATCAGTAATTACACTGGTAATTAACCCCATGCCAAGCGGCACAACTACGTCGTCAACAGAAAAATGTAGACATGTGGATTGCGTCGTGTGTGTAAAGCGAATGGATGGGACTCAAAAACAATGGCAGTATTGTTAATCAACAACCTCACTACACTCCCAGAAAACGGACAAAAACATTAAGGTTATCAACTAATGCGACATCTCAAAAATAAAAGGCAGCATTCGGGCATAAATGGATAAAACAAACGGCAGAAACTGAACTGCTGAATAACAAGCATGATGAACCCGAACCTATCCAGATTTTCTGGAGCATCTTGTGAAATTTGAATACTACTAAATTTTTATAATCGGAAAGATCTGGATCAAAAGGAGATCGACGAACTAAAGAAACTGTTACTGGCTTTAGAGAAGTGAAAAACATTAAAAGTGCACGTCGCAACCACCAAGTTCTCGTCAACAGAGAACATGACAAAATCAACAGAAGAATTTGTCTGACGTTGTATGTTATAATTGCAAGAAGAAAGGACACATGGCTGCAGAATGCAGAATGTCCTACACGTACTGCAAGTTACATAAAACCAGCTATTGCGTTTACTTACGACGATATTTTAGTTCCGGCTAGAAACTTTATTGAGTATTTAGAAAAATTAGAAAAAGTATTTGAATGAATGATACAAAGTCGATACAATTTGAAACTTCACCCAGACAAATTTTCATTTGGAAAATACAAGATCAAAGTGCTTGGTTACGTTGTAGACAGTCAAAGAATTCATGTCGACCAGGAAAATATTCGTGCTATCGAAGATCTTACAGCTCCGGATACTTTAAAGAAATGCAGGTTAATATTAGGACCGAATATTAGGAAGTGTTAACACGTCATCAAGAAGATCAGTACAGCAATTGTGCACATTTCCACATTCTTTATAAACATTACAAAGGTTGCACACCAACAATCAAATTCAAACAATTCATCAATCAACATGGCCTATCAGCAGTATGGTCATACGTCAACTTCCCTGGAGGGCTCAGAAAGTATCTTTTGTCGGGAAACAACAGACAAATACTTTCGGAAACATTTAATGGAAGGCCGGCAGTTGAACGAAACATTCCATCTCAAGTATTTCTCGAATGGACAGATATGGATTGCAATCAATACTTCGATGGAAGAAATGCCAGATCATCTACGTCAAAAATTATTGGAGATTGTGAAGGAAGTGGACAATCTTCAGAAATTCAAAGACCTCAATTGGGAGGTGAGAAGTCGCGAAACATCAGTTCCCACCTTTTTGAAATGATAAAAAGGTATCGCGTAACCGACTACAATCAACTATCCAACAGTTTAACTAAACACGAACAATTTGACGATGTGCAATGGTTACGAGAAGCAAGATTTTCAATGAACGATTTCGATCCTAAATTCAACAAAGCCTGCTTGGAAGTACAGCTTGCTAATAAGCGGCTAACTTTCGAACAACAATTACATCTGCTACCCGACGATAAAAACCTGTTTGAGCGGCGAACAATGACTATCAAAAAATCTAGAAGTTGGCTGAAATTAACATGCTCAAAAAATGTAATAAACTTTCAAAGTTTTGTAACAGCTGTGTGGAACGTTGCTGATAAACGAGTTCCTAAAAAAAATACATTACATTTGTACGGACCAACCAGTACTGGAAAAAGTTTTATAGCAAGAAGTATTGCAATTGCAATTGGTTACCCTTTCTCAACATCAACATTCAATCGTAATACAAGCGAGTTTTGCTGGCAGAATGCAGTAAATGCCGGTTGTATAGACCTCAACGAACCACAATTTAGCGCAGACATAGCGGAACAAATAAAAATTGTGTTGGAAGGTGGACCACTTCAAGTTGGAGTGAAGAACCTGTATGACCAGAAACTGCCCCGTACACCTGTTATTATTCAGACAAACAACGCTCTATGGACTTACTGCCCTGACAACGAATTTGCATTTAAGGAGAGGTGGTTTCATTTCGATATCACAGTCAAACTTCCAACTGCAGCAGAAATACATCTCTCTGACGATTATTCCAAAGTTCCAAGTGGTGAAATTCATCCAAAAGTTTGGTTAGAATTAGGCCGTGAATTCAATCTATTACATCAAAATGTCGAGGATAAGTCGTCTAGCATTGAAAGTTCTGCCTCCGAGTCGGGATGTTTGTCTAATATCTCTATCCGTGGAAGAAAACGTGGACGTGCTGAGATATCTGTTCATCCTAGCGATCAGTCAATGGACAGGCAAAGAGTGGAATTCAACGATGTCCTTGCTATTGAGTCTTCTTCTTCATCTAGCAACATCGAAAACCGAGAAAACTGCCCTCCAAAATCTAAGAAACAAAAAAGACGTGAAATGGCTCAACGTCATGAATTACGCAGATTGGGACAATGCTCCACATCCAATGTGGCAAAAAGCATGGCATTAGTATCAGGAGAAAAGGAAATCAGCTCTGGCGGAAAAAACCTCGCAATGCTTAAACTCATCTACGACCAACAACGGGAATCAAGATCCGAATATACCAACTCTCCAGTGATCTACTCTCCAGTGACACCAATGCAGAATCCGTTGGTGATAGTGCCGAATGCGCCTCTGCAGGACAGAACGAATTGTCCAGAGACAGGACCCCGGAATGTGAGGAGCATACAATACCTTCCCCTGGAGGAGCAGATGGAGTCATGTCGTATTATAGAAAGTTCTGCAAGAATTTCTCCACGATAGCCAAACCAATAGCTGACTTAACAAAACAAAGTCAGGGAAAATAATTCGTTTAGACACCAGAAGCGGAGAAAAGTCTAACAACCCTCCAAGCCATGATGACAAGAGCTCGAGTTTTACGTCGTTTCGACAACGATTTAGAAGTCGAAATGCACACAGATGTATCCAGCCGAACGTTTATTTCCAGTAGAATTGCAAATCTTTTTTCATTATGCTATTGTAACGTTTAGATTACAAAACCCGGTATTTTATGTGGCAGGCTATTTCGGTTGTAATATTTAAATGAGAATGAAAGGATTTTCTTTTATTAAGGCACAGAGTATTTATTATATAGAAAAAACCAACTGAATACATTTCATATGTACACAGTATACATACTATACCTGCTTTAACAGTCAAAAGTGAAGAGAAGCAACTTTAGAAACTCGTTTCCATTCTTTTACTTTACTGAGTAGTACACAAAATTTATGAGGCATAACTGGCGCAACTCGCCAACTGAAGACATAGAAATGAGGGGATTGTAAAATGTTTCTTTGATTTTCGAAATAAATCAAACAAAAAAGACCCTTGTTATCATTATGATGAACCTTTTTTTCAAATTTTCTAACATACACTTACTTTTGTGTTGTTTTTAAAACTTTTTACACGTTTTTTTGTTTTGGGTGCAGTATGTTACAAGTGAAGCAGCGTAAAGTACAAGTCGCTTCATGAAAAAACAATCCTTCCTGAGCTAAACGAAATCGAGTTTCAAGCGAGCAAAAACTTTAGCCTATCCGTTAGCAGGCAATTACATGCTTCAGCCAAACGCGTAAGCAAATCCTCATGATCGGTTTTTAATAGTCATTTATCAGAAAATGGTATCCCACAACGTCGCCACACCGATTTACGATCTTTTACGCACTACTTTATCTATTACTCGCAAAATCAGCAATAACAATAACACTTTCTATGTTACAATAATAATTCACAAACCTGGAAGTGAAGGAGCAGGACATTCTATTTTACCGTTAGGTGCACCGATGCTTGAAAATATTTAAACTATACAAGCTTCGTTTACGAAGTTGGTAAGTATTCAGCTTTAGTGATGAAAGGAGAAAAATGGATAAATTCCAAAAAAAAAAAATCTTTCGCAGATTTCGCAAAAACTAAGGCTAAATTTCAAGAAATAGAAAAAGAACGGAGCATAATTATGAAAAAGGGTGTAGGCATTAAGAAGAAACGCGATCAAATCAGCTGTCAGAAAATTTTTGAACTTCTCCAAAGAAATAATTGCTGTCAAAACACATTTACCTTTGTTTAAGTCGAATGACGATAAATATATTACTGCCATAGTAAGTTCAACACATACCTGTAACATTCCTATTGACCCCAAAAAGATTTACCACAGTTACTGACAGATATAGACCACACTCAATATGCAGAGCCTATACATGGAGGCAACTTCAAGATCCGATAATAAATATATAGTATTATCAAGAGCCTTGGGGCAAATTTTTCAAATGCACGATACCCAGTACACGATAGGATTTCATTTATACTTTTGACACGATAGGAGATAATACCCTAAATGAAGAGAGATTTAGCCTTTAAAGAAATTATGATATTATATACAGTGCTTCCTGCACGATATCATATCTATCTAGTGTCGTTACCTATATATAGATACCGACGCATTAGCTGGACAATCATAATTGCAATGTGTATTGTGTTGAGAACAATATTTTATGTATTGCCGTTTAATATTTTTCACATCAAAATACTTAAATGTCTTACATCAAATAATATTGTTGGGTAATACAGCTACAAGTCCTTATACCAAAGTTATGCGTTTTTTAACAACAAGCTAGTAGTTGTATAGGAAATATATGCGCGTCCCAATGTACGAGTCCATATTTCTAAAGTAGCAATCCTTTTTTTCAAAATTTTACCCATTTGAGTGTAGTCACGTGAATATCTCATTTCAGAAACGTTCAGTACATTTTTTAGGACATAAGGTGTAATATAAACAAGCGCGTGTCCAATATTCATGTCTGTAGGGGGGGGGGGGGCAGGGGGGGGGGGGCACACAAACAAGGACACACCCTAGCTTTTTCCTTGTAGGATGGAGAGGACACAACAAGAACGTACACACGATTTTTCTTTGGAGAGGGAAGACCAACAAACGCATACCGCAAAATTTCAATTTGTAAGCACTACCTAATAAAGGGCCGCCAATTAACCCTTTGAATAGGTTTTTGGGGTTATGCCCCAGAAAGAAACATTTTTAAGTCATGCCCCACCAAAGCCAGATCATGGATACATTGAAGACTAGATACCGTAACACTTTCTGTTACGGGCACCTTTCCTATTATACAATAAAAACAAGTATAATATTTATAATAATAACAGTCGTAAGGACAAGGAGATTCATGGGTTATTTTCCGCCTGACCGGGCCTCGATGACAGTTGACACAAAAATATGGACTATTTTTATATTACTAATTCAAATCTTTCTGATTTAACAGTGCGTAGAGTTAGTTACATTCCCACTCAGTTGAAAGATATGTATCAATGGCAATGAGTCGAAATGAGGCTAAACTGCGAGCGACAGAGAGGAGAGTGGTTTAGCAAGTTGCATTTTTGCACACGTCTTCTACTCACAATACTCAACTCAACATTCCTTTTTCAACAATTTACATGGCAAAAGCTAATTTATCAACGTATAATATTACATCTATATAATGTTGCAGACATCAGGCCCGTAGTAAGGATTGAAAGTTGGGGGGTGCTAAGCGGGTTACACGGCCATTTTGCGGTTATAAGGCTAAAAGTTGGTGCAAAATTTAGGTTGAAATGAACGAGAAACGAATTATATTCGCGCGTAGAGCGAAAAATTTGAATATTTTTCGCTATTTTGGAGCGAAATTGTATAATTTTGTCCTGTTTTTTTAAAAATTCCAATAATATCTAGTGTATAATAACATAATCTGGGGGGTGCTTGAGCACCCATAGCACCCCCCCCCCCCTGGCTAACATAATCTGGGGGGTGCTTGAGCACCCATAGCACCCCCCCCCCCTGGCTACGGGCCTGGCAGACATAGATACAGTAATATAATGATTTCAAACAATTGCCATAGTATCGGTACCTTGACTACACCTAAGAAATACAATATTACCTCAGTTTTCTTTATTTTGCGGTCGTGCCGATGCGTTTTAAAATGCCATTTTATTAGGCAGCTACCCCAAAGATAATGCCGGGGTACAATTTATTTGACGGTGCCATCTGACAACCTATTGTGGAAAATGTAGGTCACATCCAAAGGTGAGAATTATGTTTGACGATTGGAAATTACAAATTTATGTTCTGAAGAAATAAAATCTCATTTCCTCCGGTTTGACGTAGTTGGAAGTGTAAACGGCGAAACATGAAAGCCGCAGAAGCAAACGTTGCATTGTCTTTGTCTTCATTGTCGCTTTTACGATGATCCTCCTTTGATTACGTTTGTGTCTGAAATATAAATATTGATCAGTCAATACTAAAAATATAAGAAAGAGTCTATTATTTTAAAAAGTCTAGAAATAAGGATTATTCCTATAATATTTGTATATATTATTATCAGTAAATGTATTATTATTGTAATAAATAATAATATTTTTGGTAGCATTTAAAAACATTTTAATTTTTATTAATATATTTTTAGACGTTTCGTATATGTGAAAGGTATCGAAAGGAGAAAAAACAATCAATTGTTTGGTATACAAAAGCCATCTGATGGAATTACAAAATGGATATTTGGATATGCGACATTAATCAATTAGTTCAATCTGAAATATTGGTTGATCAGGAGCCTTAGCGTTGATAACTTAAATATGAATTAAACGTACAAAATGTTCATATTTTTGTAAATTTTTATTTACAGTTTGGTATTATGTAAAATTTTCTCTCCTCAAGTAATTGTCTCGCCGATTTGACAACTCTTTGACTACTTTAAAAATAAAATTAACCCTAGTAATAAAACAAAATTGGAAATTTAATTTAGACTAAAAAACGTTTTTTACTTTTACAAACCTTACATGGATTTAAAACCACAGTTTCTTACGCTTTATTTTAGTAATTTGAAAACATTTAATTACTGCAGATTTAGTCATTATAGTTAATGTTTTTCAATTATTACTTGCAAATATTTCATGTTATACTGTTAATTTAATTCAGCAGAGTCGCTGTAAGTATATAATCACTTTCACTTAGATTTTCCTTGTTTTTGAAGGTGACCAATGAATATAAAATTTGCACATTTTTACGTTTCCTTTCTGCACCTTATTATGTTACATTTGTGCGGATTCAATTTTATACATAGCTTAATTAATCATATTTTCGAATGCCAAAGTA
>JABASD010004252.1:0-16238 GCA_019776165.1 Pogonognathellus flavescens
ATCACATAGCGGAGTGCGCGGCTCTAGCACAGACACGTAACGTGCACTTTGGTGAATTTATAATAACAGAGCAGGTATCGACTCTACCATCCGCCAACCTGCTTAGATTTTGTATCTCTGCGGGAAGGATGAAAAAGTCGTAAATTAAGACCGAAAGGTCAGGTCAAGGAAGATACTGCTAATGCACCTCTTGGTGTGAGCGGTCTTGTGACATGTCCATAAATGACAGTGTCATAAACTTCCACTATAACACACACACTAAGGTAAAATTAAGGAAACTATAACAAAACTCAAAGAAAATAACCTGCACAAATGGTTAACAGAAAGTTGTTGAACGATTAAAAATTAATAAATCGATAAAGAATTTGTGGAAGTCTTGAGCAGGAAACGAGCAGGAAACCAAAAATCCGTTGGTGTTTCATAGGTTTTTATACTTTGAGGTTGTTGGTTTTTCTTCATTTGAATTGATACGAAATTTTCTATAAACTATAGAGCACAGTTAAATACTTATTCATCTAAAAAATTAAACACTATTTACCTATTTGTAAACAAGTTGTTGCTACGACAGTTTTAGTTATGTTTTTTATGTCCAATGAATACTTATAGAATCAACAATAGTAGAAATGTCACGATAAGTAATAAGGTTTTGAGATCTTCAAGAGTAACTTGCATTTTGTCTTGTCTCTATCCATAGGTGTCCATGATATTGTCCATGAAAAGTGAATGCGTTATAAATATATAGTTTTGCTTTGAAAACCGACATCGACATCGTGCATAATTAATAGACAATTATTTATACACGAACGCTTTCAAAGTCATAGACTCATCTGCAAATGCAAATAACATCGTAGAGTTAGCAAAGTTGACCTATAAACCATATAACTCATCTGCGAATTTAATCTCGATCAGGACCTCAATAGTACGTGTAGCAAATTCAAAGTATTTGAATCTAACATGTGTTTTATTATTGCGCATAAAGTTGCACGAACAAAGACAGAGTGAAATCCTATAAACAATTATAATCATCATCGCAATTAAATTTAAAAAAATTAATTCAAGCAA
The DNA here is from genome assembly GCA_019776165.1 of Pogonognathellus flavescens. Lineage (NCBI taxonomy): Eukaryota > Metazoa > Arthropoda > Collembola > Entomobryomorpha > Tomoceridae > Pogonognathellus > Pogonognathellus flavescens. The sequence goes on from JABASD010004252.1 coordinate 1,063, forward strand.
AACAAAATGCAGAAAGCTGATTCTTATACATCTTCCTACAACAGTTGGAGGAAAGTTTGTTAATATCCACAAGTGTCATAATTAATCAGGAATAAAAATTGAACAGTAGTGATGTACGACTTCGTTTATCAAATGAACTAATTAGGACACAGTACAGTCAACATTTGGACATTAGAAAGCCATAAGAAAATATTTAGCACGGGCAACATTAATAGATACGATAAACTTCATATCAAATGAAAGCCACACTATACACATTTATGTCACAGTCCAAACAAAACTATGTGTACAAATTAGTGTTTTATGTTTGACACTTGGCAGTTTCTTGTATAACAATATAAAACCACTTAAATAAATTAATTTGAATTTTACTACGGGATATTGTGGCAAAATGGTTTAGTGGTGATAGAAAGAACATTGCAAATTACAATTGACTTTGATATATAAATCACATATTTTAATACGCAATGTGAACGTGTCACTTCGCAGTCATATATCTGAAAATTATTTCAATATTAAATGAGTGCTCTATAGGTGATACCATCATAGACTAGAGAGTAGTTAGTTTGCAAAATTAAGCTAGCTTTAAAATTCCTCTATCGGGCAACAGTTAAAAAATGGACGGACACGAAAATACAGCGGGCATTTCTACATCTTCTGAGATATTAAAGCCCAAACCGGAGAATACACAACTGGAAATGAAAAATTTGAGTGGTCCTCGTACAAACGAATACGAAAAAAGTTTTCCTTTACATTGGGCAGCCGTTAAAGGCAAATATGAGGATTTTGAGAGGGTCTTTAAGAACGTGTCTGAAATTAAAAAGCTAACAGAAAAGGATTGGAAGGGAAATACCATTTTGATCAAAATTTGTCATCGTCATGGTATATTTTATCATATTTTTATAGCATATGATTTATTATATAGGTTTTTAAAATATGTTTTTACATTACTATATGCCAAAAAAATTTTGGTTGGTAGAGATTTTGAACACAATTTGGAAATTCCACCGGTAGTTGTTTGGTATGCAGGTCTGCATACCTAACAAGAATTTTAGCTACATACTCAAGTAACTAAAATTCTTCCAATCAATGTTATTGTGGAGAGGTGGGGTGAGGTGCGAGAACCCGACCGACAATTGGGAACCTGTGGGTTCGATTCCTACATCCACTAAATTTTTTAGCTAATTGACAGTACTTACCTTGAGACACATAAAAATGAGTTTGTTTACAAATTATCCAAGATATAAGGTCTAAATATTTCCATTCATTAACATTTTCTAGTTAATGGCTATAGTTAGTTAGGTTGAAATTTATTTTTCCAAATTAAAAGTATTTACAAAAAATAGCCAAAAAGTCAGTACTTAGAGGACAAATTGCGAGGAGTTGCGTAATATAATATTGTGGTGCTTTTACCACATATAATATAAGATCAGCGGCTAGTATTTCTCGTTATCGTCGAACGTTATGGGATCTCCATATTCTTCTAAACAATGTGTCAAATTTAGTTACATTCATATATATGCAAACATTCTATATTAGCAATTTCAGAAGTGAAAATACAATTTTAACTTTAAAAATCAAGCCGTTTGTCTTGTAAAGTTGCTGAATTGGCGAAGGATACCAAAAAGGACGAGGACAACAAGCAAGAGTTGCATGATTCGGCGTATTCAGACATGGATGACTCAAATGAAATTGTCGATGTAATCAAATCTTACTTCAACTTTTGGTGAGTAGAAGATCACAAAAAACATTTCTATACCTACTATTATGCTTAAACTGAAGGTATTCAGAGTTAGGAGGCAACTTTAAGGATATACCAAAACTGTCCGTCCGTTCTTTGTCTTTACCACAAAACACAACCAGCGGCGTAGGCCGCAAATTGTTGCGTTTTTTTGAGCTTTGAGCCTACCTAATATAGCGCGAGCCTTCCCCATTGCAACATCCTTGATACGCCACTGAAAACAACAACGGTTTGGGATCATTTATTCAAAATACGTCTTTGTATAGGATTTAAGATGATGAGAGTTTGAAGATGGGTCAGTAGGTCAATTCCTTCATGACCTGTTAATGTAATGGCTACATAAGTCGCCCGAATTTAAATAGTAGAAAATATAAGCCAAAGAATAAAATAAACCTCGGCGTAAAAGACTCGGTCCAATTATAATAATATTTGGAGCCCTTTCATTTTCATTTCAAAATCCTAGTCACGTTCCCATTGATAGTACATTAATATGAAGAGTTTGTGAATGACTGATTTTTAATGAAAAGTTAGGTGCAGTCATGAGCTCATGACACTCACATCCCGCCTTGGAGGATAAACACATAAATATTCTTTTGTTAGTTACTCATAATTACCAAAATGTAACATTATTTAATTTGTATTACAACACAAAAAAACTAAAAAAGCAGTATAATGCGGAGGTGATTTACTTAATCAACATAAAATACTTCAATCTAAATTAAAATTCTGCCTGATGATGAAAACGAAATCGATCGCAAATAAATGAATGGATTCGAGTACAACTAATTGAAAGGACCTTTAATTGATTAGACGTAGCTCATGACTGCACCTAACTTTTCATTAAAAATCAGTCATTCACAAAAAGTCGTTATGATGATGGCTGCAATTAGATTTTCGTAATAATAACCATCATTTAATTTTTTTTTCTCCAATTTAGTCCCTGTTCACCTAAAGAAGGGAACCATAAAACCCCCAACCAAAACTTACTGAATGATGATGAAGATTCAGAATATTCGGAAGATTCAGACTACTGGGAATATTCAGACGATTCAGAAGATTCAGAAGACTCCATAGATTCAAACGAGGCTAAAGAGAATGAAGTCAGACATAATACCAAGATTGAAAAGATGATTAAACTGTTAATGGAAAGAGTTACAGAAGTTACCGCTAATAACACCGACTCGAAAGACAAAATCACAAAATTCGTTAACACTAAAAATTTTGAGGGGAACACTGCTTTACATTACGTTGCCATGTTTGGGTTTGACAAGCTGGTGCAATTGCTTCTAAATCAAGGAGCAGAGGCATCTTCACGGAATGAAAAAGGAAACACGCCTTTACATCTTCTTACCGAAAGTATGTGCATTTATCGCATTTAGTAATCGCATTTATCATAAATAAATCTAATTTATTGATTGCTGTAGCGTTTTCAGAATATTTCTATAATCAACTGGAATTTTACGTTTATGAACGCTCTACATTAAAAAAAATGTTCAAATCTTTCAAAGGGTCAATTTCAATCAACAAAATTTTCTGTTTAATATTTGTAACTTTGTCATGTCCACTTTGGCCACTTCGTCTTCGGACATTTTGTATGAAGCGAAAGTGACTGAAATACAATGCAGTGGTAACGATTGTCGAAAGCTAAATTGTTTTGCATGAAATGAATGAATCTAGTTTAAACTAGAGGTGGGCCCGAACCATTATTTTGAAAAATTTGCCAAACCGAACACGAACAATATTTTTGAGACTTTTCTAGAACTGAATCGAACACGGATGAGTTTGAAACCTCATATATGATTTTTTTTATATAATTTTGTACAATCTAAGTCTGAGTCTAAATGTCGATTTAAATTTTAGACCTCACGATGTCTTATGCATTCGATATGTCTGTCCGTCTCCGTCTGTTATTTAAATTAAAATATAACAATTTCCAAGGCATATTCTGTCCGATATTAAACTTTATGCTAAACAATAAACATCACATGAATACATGTTTTGATTTTAGGGCGTTCCAAAGAGGCGGAAGAATGTACGATGCATCTTCTGGAAAAAATGGCAAACAAAGACATCCTTAATAATGAATATTACAGCGTTTTGGGCACGGCGATGTCTAAATTCTTCTTGGCCAGCCCTGAAATGATTAAATTGATGATAGATAAAGGGTGCTCAGTATCTCCATATTTGGACATCAATAAAACAAAACAAATAAGCATTTTACACACTGCTGTGTATGAAGGTACCTTCATCATTAAAAACAATGTTGTGTTCAATTTATTATTTGCTTTTTTTGCACAATAATGAACTATGTACTTGTTCAATTAATGCTGTACTGCAAAATTGTATACGGTTGGCAATTTTTAATCAGACTAAGAGGACAGAGAAAGGAACCATCTACTACGCACAGTTTAAAATAAAAATGGCAAATTTTAATTTTAGAAACTACAACTAACGAGGCGGATTTCAAATCATTTGGAGTTTTCGTACAAGCTCTTTCGGCGGAAGACATAAACCGGAAAGAGTATGGACATACGGCTTTACATATTGTGGCCTACTACTTACAAGTGCACTTCTTGAAGTATCTTCTAGCTCACGAGAAAATTGATCTGTACAAAACAGACAAAGATGGAGACAGCGCTTTGCATCTCGTTGCACAAAGGGGTATACGGATTGAATGATAAAATTTATAACATAATCACATTATTAATAAATTAATTTTTTCGTTCGTTTGACACTAGGTAATATAATGTAAATAATATTTCTGCCGGTCTAGGTTGGAACTTAGGTAGTGATGAGTGTGTTGAATTGTTAATGAGTAAGGCTGGAAGCGACACACAAAAAGAACGGCTATTCAATCTAAAGAACAAAGAAAAAAGGACTGCCTTTGGAATTTCAGTCCAGGCAGATTCAGTGCCACTGGCAAAAGCAATCTTAATGTCTCATCCACGTCCTGCACAAGTTTTAGACTGGTAATATATTTCCTTGTGCAATTAAATTTCAGTTTCCTAAGAATTAAATTTTAGTTTCCCACAAGCTTAAAAAAGTTTGCAACTAATACTAAATGCTGTTCATTAGTTAACATTTACATAAAATTAATAATCCTGTCCTGCTCTATGTTATAATGTTTGCACATCAAATATATTATTTTATTTAGTATTATATTATAGTCATATTGCATAGTTTTGAAAATACGTTTTCATGTTTTAATGTCACGCATTAAATTATGTAGAAATTTTGAAAGTCAACTGTAAATTGCATAATTAGTAAATTCGTCCAATTCGTCTTTCGAAGAAAAGAAGGCTTTTTAAAATTGCACAATATATGATTGATTTCCTATTAATCGCTTAATAACACTTCATTTCAGGATGAATCCTAGTTTGTTTGCGAGAATTTACGAAAAGGTGCCAGAAATATTACTTCCAAATTTGAATGAATCCATAAACTACGAGAACAAAAACTACGAAGCAAATGCCGAAAAATTCTCTGCTAATATCACGTAAGTTTTCTAAGCATGGAAGTGATGTTCCGTAAAAAATTGATCCTCTGTAAAAACTTTGGTGCTAAAAAAATTACCGATAACCAACTTTATTAACTAGACGAGTTTCAAATAAAACATGGATTATTTCATTTTAGAGTTCTATGTGGTGTTGAAAATAAGGGTATTGAAAAAAACATTCAAATACACCGTGAGACAGATTATTTGGCTAAGCTATTGGAATCGCGTTATGTCGACAAGGATGAAATGGAAACATTTCTGAGCCATCCTGTTGTTGCTTTGTTCATTCTTGAGAAATGGAAGAAACTCAGAGCATTGTATTGGACCGGAATGTTTTGCAAGGTAATTGCATTATGCGTTGTTATTTACGACGAACGAAATAATATTAAGGGTTACCCATGAAGTAAAGAGTGGGCCCAATTAGTCCATACCCGTCCTACGTATTCTGCGTTTCCGCATGCAGTTTTTTAACAATTTATTTCAAATTTATATTGATCTTCAAAATTTGACTTAAACTTAGAACTGACAACTTTGAAGATGACTTAAACAATAAATTTTGAATTAAATACCCAAAAGTAGACAATTACTACAAATATTACTTTCTATAAAATTTGAAACAAACAAATAGGTAAAAAAAACGGTGGGCTGAAGGTGGAAACGGAGAATACGAAGGACAGGTATGGACCAATTGGCCCCACACCGTACTTAAGAGGTCACTCTTAATTCTTCTATTTGATTTTAATACACTTAATCATTTTTGACCCATAGATTTTGTGGCTCATTTCTTACATTGCATTTGCAATCGATGTATTCTTTCTTTCCTTATGCAATGAACGTTCGAAAAACCAAGATTATTCTCCTGTACAAGGATCCCGCTGCAAAAACGATATGGGTGATTATTAATTTTTTTAAGTGGGATGAATAATTAAATGCACATTTTAACAAATTGTAATAATGTAAAATGCAATTTTAATGAGGATGCTATCATCCTTTTACTAAACTTGTAGGTTCGCACACATATTGTCGTTGGTTCCTGGTGGTTATAAGCATAATATTATTGGCGTTCAAAATGCTTGTGTCTTATAACACTCTGGGATTCAGGAAAATTTTAACGCCAATATTTGTCATTCATTTACTTTTCACTGTGTACATTGGATTCATTCTAACTTCCGTTTGCAGCAAAGGTGTACTGGATTGGCATTATATTGCAATTGCTGTAAGTCTTTAAATGTCAATGTTTCTGACTTATAAAATGCTTTCCCTTCGAGTATTACAAATATTTAATCACAATTTTGATTTTGCAGATCAGCGTTGTGTGGATTGCTTTTATTTGGGTGTGGGACTTACGGGATTTTCCTGTTTTCGGTAAATATGCGGATGTATTTTTCATTGTAAGTACGCTTTTTAAATTTCATTCACATATAATATAAGAAAAAAATTGTATATTTTAAGTGGCAATTGCATTTGTTAATTGTGTTCAAGCTAAAACGAGTTTATTTGTCCGAATAAATATCAATTTGTATTGATTGTAGTTTTATAATTTTTTATTAATTTATTCTTCTATGTCATAGGTTATGAAGAATTTTATACGATTCATGATATCCTTCTTGCCCCTTTTTATTGGATTTTCCATTGCTCTCGCCCTCATTCTTCGTACGGTAAGATATTATAAATTTACTTAACGTGATTATATTATGTTGTTTTGAAAATGGCAGAAAATTTTAAATGCGTTTTTATTTCTACTAGAATAAACATTTCCAAAATCTTCGCAAGAACGTCATAAAGGTCCTTGTTATGATGCTCGGTGAAATTAATTTTGACGATATTTTTGGTGGAGAAAATAAAGATCTCTACCGCATGTATGCATTAATAATTGTCGCCCTGTTTGTTATAACCGTCCCAATCGTTTTGTTCAACCTTCTTCTAGGTTTCACAGTTAGTGATGTGCAGGTAGGTAAATAGTGAACGAAATGTCATTAAAGTATGCTTTCAGTAATTATAACAAAATATTTTTATGAGAACTGAAACTAACTATTCACAACGTGATTTGATTTTGGTTATAGGCATTGAAATCGAAGGGAGAAATGAAAGTCCGAATTTCTACCCTGGAGCATATCATTATGATCGAAAGGCTCGTCTTGTCGCCACTCGTCCAACATATATTATCAAAAAACATTCTTTTGAGATTCATTATGCAACAGGGTTACCTGAAACAGAAAGATAAGAGTGACAAAAATGAGAAAGATGTCTGGTTAGACAAGGACCACTTTTATATTGAAATCGAAATGGTCAACATCCCGCGAGAAATACGTCAAAATATAAGAGAAATTTCTCGCCTGCACCAAAGGACAAAATCTAAGCTTAAGTAATAGTTACATATTAATTATCATGCCTGCTGTATCTCTCCATACTTGAGGAGCTTTTCTTAGAATTGTGAAGTTTGTCATCGATTTTGCCAATAATCGAAAGAAAAAAATGGTTATATTTTCTAATAGGTAGCATTTCCAAGCATATTTTCTTTTCTCACACTCAACCGTCTCTACTTTGTAGTAAAAAAGTGGGCAACAGATGAAAACGACGACGAAATTGTACAAATTTTTATTTCCTATTTATAAATCACAAAATTAGTAAAAGTTCGAAAATCAAAATTCACATAGGCAACAAATGCAATGCAATTTTAGAATTGTCCACCAAACTTCTTGTACGATCTAAATTACTTGCCTAAAACATTAGTTTCGTTTTCTAAACTACACTTGAAATCCAGAAGCAACACTCAATCAGAGTTTTTATTCGTTTGTAAATATTAAATTAATGCCTAAGATGGTGATTTAATTTTATTGAGTGTAGATGTGTTTAGGTTTTCACCTTTTCACACATTGGGTATATATTGGTAGTTAGATGTACTCTCGCTCCATATACTGCACACGAAACGTAAACCATAATTCTCATAATATAAAAATTGCGCATTATTATTATTATTTGCTGTGACAAGGTGATGTTAAATGTTCCTACATATTCCAATATAATTATTGCTGAAGAATTCATGTTTATTATAAATTTCTACGTATTTATTTTGTAATTACACATGCTTGTTATTTAAATGGTCCAATAAATTATCCTGCTTGTTTATGTGCACTGTAAACCGCAAAACATTAGTAGAGTGCAAGATAATTTTGTTAATGACATTGGCACAACTTTAATATCGGTAGGTAGAAATATTTTGTCTGTTTTCTTCGGAATCTTTAATTGTTTTTCAGAAAATATATTTGATGTCATCTGAAATAAATAATGTCCACAATAAATATTTGAATGAACAAAAATCTATATTGTAAATGAGTGCATCAATTGTTATTATATTACAGAAGTAGTGGGGATAATTATAAAGCAAAAAAATAAACTTTACCCCGTTAATGTGGGTAAGAAATGGATCCTCCAGTGACACATAATTTGGAAGGTCATTGTCACAAATGTTCTGAAATAAAACATGAACAATAAAATGTAATTTAAAATTTGAATGCTTGAAAAATATTTAAAGGCTGCCTAACGAGGGTCGTTTATTCAGCCGTTTATTCCAACAACAACTCATCGCAATGTAACTAAATTTCAGAAGCAATCTTTATCATTTTATTATTGGTTATAAATATATATGAGTTTCTTTCTGCAAACATTTTGATATCTGCAGGGTTATGTTTTACATTTCGTAAGCCCCTCTCCAGCGTTTCGAGAAATTCGATTGACCAAGTCATTTCTGTAAATAGAAAACGTCAAAGTGAACATATTTTCCAGGATTTAATTCCACAAACCAAATGTCTGACATGTTATAAGTGTAGAAGGCTAAAGTTAGGTTTGCGAGCAAAGGTTAAGTATCTCCAACACTAATCATCCACAAAAGTAAAGCAAAGCATACAGCGGGAAGTGGTTTAGGCGCTGCCGTACTCTGTAAAGAAGGAGGAAAACTTTCAAAAGTTGAGTAGGGTTAAAAGAAAAGGAGAATGAAAAATTAGGCAGTAGAGCGGATATAGACAAGGCGAAAATGTTGAAAGTACGTTCAGAAGAGTAAAAACTAACATCAAGCAGTCCTACGGGACCTCACGTGGCAAGACTTGGACACAAACAATGGCATTAGGATTTTTTTAACCAAAGAAAAGCAGAAACAAACCAAAAGAATGATTTTTAGGTCAATTGAGTATATAAAACAAGAGAATCAATTTTGGTATAATTGTGAGTATTTAAAACAAGATAATCGATTTTGGTTGAATTGTGAGTATATAAACGAATTAATATATTTTGGTTTTATTGTGAGTATATCAAGCAAAAGAAACCGATTTGGTTCTTTGAGGAGTATATAAAATAAAAGAAAGCGATTTGGTTCTTTTCGTACCATATAAACTAAAAGAAACGGGTTCGGTATTTTTCGGGGTGTATAAATGAAAAGAACGATATTTTACAACGCTGCTCTTATCATGAGTATATAAATAAACAGATGTAGAAGCGGTGTATGAGTTAATTTGACCAGAAGCAGTGTCCTTATATTTGCTAAGAGTATGTAAATTAATGGAAGGTAGAAGCGGCGTTTCATTCTTGTTACTACCATTTGACTATTTTAACTGGTAGTTTTTGCCCGATAACTCCGGAACCATTAGACCGATTTTATTGACCAACGAACTTAGCCTCCGATTTGCCCACTTACGCATGTGTACCAAGTTTCATGTGCCTGGGTTAATTTTTGCTCAAGTTATCTTGTAGACAGACAGGCAGACGGACAGACATATCGGGTACAAAAGACCTGGTGAGGTCTAAAAACAAAATTGAAATAAATTAAGCATTTATCTCTAAGTGGTACTCTGCCCATTTTCGCCATAACCAACATGACAAAACCTCAACGTTGCCTTGGTTAAATTATTTATAGTGTCTCATAGGTTTAGTCATAGCTAGGTGACTTTATGAAAATACATTCCATCCATTGTGATCCATTGAATTTATATCAACTTTTTGCAACGGTTAGTATGACCAGTGTGGTACATATATAAAATGTAAGAATTATATTTTACTTTTACAGTTAGACGTTCGATGTGGATACGTGACTACATACTATAGGACATACTATAGTATACATAGTACCATATTATCCACCATTGAATGTGAACCTGCTTTCTCACATTCAAGTAAATGGAAATCATTAAATTGTGAAATTGAATGGTGCTGGGTAGTGCATAGCCAATACTATAAATGGCAGTGACAGTTGTGTACAAATAGTAATGAAATAAAAAGCAAGGTCATATTGATCGTATTAATTTTTTAAACAAACTATTTTAAAGAAGACAAAAAGGTATAGATTCCTCCATTGAATTTAATCCTTATTTCAAGTGCAAGTGTAAATAAACAAAGTCACAAAGCACCAGAGAAGTTTGACAACATCAGTAAACTGCTTTTCAGTTTTCCATCCTGAGGCATTGAATCTTCGAAAAATGGATCGAAACAAAAATTCAACTACTGGTTGGCATCAATCTGACGCAGCGAAATCCAAAGCAGAAAATGTACAACTGGAAATTGAAAAATTTAGTGGCCAGACGGAAGAAACAATGAATATTTCTCATACTTTTCAATATGAGGAATATAAAATAAAGTTTCCCTTACACTTTGTAGCTGCCGAAGCCAAATACAACCATTTTGAGAAATTGTTAAACAATTTGCCCGAAAATACAAACCTAACAGAAAAAGACTTTCATGGAAATACTATTTTGATTAATCTTTGCCATCGTGATGGTATGTTTGTTTCATAATATTTTTATGCATGCAGGGTTATCATACACAATTTTTTAAATCGATTAAAGTCGAACGTTTAGAAATATTGGGTAGTTAGGCCAATATTTAATCGATGATTATACAAGATATAAGATAAGATTAAAATTGTAATTATTACTTAATTATTAATTAGCATGGTACTTTAAAGTGGCCTGTTAAATAAAACAATAATAATAATAACTTAAACTTACAATAAAACCAGATATAATTGCTTTAGTTTCCAAATCGTTTAAACGTGCGGATGAAGGTAAAGAAGCAAATAATGCCGAAAACCCAGATGATGATTTTAAATTTTCAAACACAATAAAGGACGCAAATGAAGCTATTCATTTAAGCAATCCCCGTATATCCGATTTTTAGTAAGTATGAATGCAGTTTAATACTTTGAAACATATTTAATTGCTTTATTGTTATTGTTAGTATTGTTATTGCAGTAAGTGTTTATGTGTTATTATTAGTTATGTTATGAAATTATATTATGTTGAAAAATTTAGTCGGAGACCAGCAAAAGAAGCCCGGGGCTCTGAAAAACCAAATTATTCTACAGAGGAAGACACCGCTGAAGATACAGACGATGAAGAAGATGCAGTAGACTCAAAATGGGGCAACGAGAATGAATATTCAGATAACACAGAACTCCAAAGAATGATTGAGTTGCTCTTAGAAAAGATGTGCGCCAATGACATTTACTCTGCAGAGGATATACGGCAATTCGTTAACACTAAAAACTCTGAGGGGAACACTGCTTTGCATTATTTAGCCATGAATGTGTCTCAACAACTTGTGGAATTGCTAATAAACCAAGGAGCTGATGCATCTTCACAGAATATTAATGACGATACACCATTGCATCTTCTCGGAGAAAGTATACTCTTTTCCAGCTTATCACAAATATATTTTTATACTTTTTACTTGCTGAAATATTTTAAAAGATTTGAAAATTTAATGCATATCATATATGACGATAATGTAAACTTATTGAGCCTCTTTGCTATTTAAAAGCATCTAATTACTCAAATGTCGGTTTTTAAATATAAATATAGCAAATGGGCCTGTACAAATAAATTACGAGCTGTCTGTTGAAATTTTGCACAATCATAATCACAAATAATTATTTTTTAGTTTTAGGGCGCTCAACAGAAGCGTATTTATGCACTAAACATCTTCTGGAAAAGATGTCGAACAAAGACATCCTGAATAAAAACAATGACAGTGTTTTGTGCACGGTTATGTCTAAATTGTCCACGGCCAGCCCTGAAACGATTAAGTTAATGATAGATAAAGGGTGCTCTACTTCCCCAATTAAAGACTACACTACAAAAACTGGAAAAGTTTTGAAGCGCCCCATAAGCATTCTTCACAAGTCAATCTTAAAAGGTAACTTAACTTAAACTTCATTAAAATTAAATAATATAAGCAAGAGTTATCTGAATGTTTTAAAGAATCTAATTAAGGTTCACTTCATTATAATTTATTTTTTGATACCAATAAATTATTATATGATTTACTATTACAACCAATGCTCTTAATATAGTAAATTTTAATTTTGATAAGAAGAGTTGACGAGAGGCCGTTGTAAATGATAGGTACGAATTTTATTTTACGTTTTAATTTTAGAAACTGTAGCTGAAGAGGAGAGTTTCAGATCGTTTGAAATTTTCGTTCAAGCTCTGTCCGAAGAAGAAATAAACCGGAAGGACAAAGAGTATGGAGATACGGCTTTACACATTGCTGCTTACTATTTAGAATTGCACTTCTTGAGGTGTCTTCTAACTCACGAGAAAATTAACATGTACATTAAGAACAAGAATGGATATGCCGCTTTTCATTGTATTGCACACACGGGTAATAAAACATTGTTTTTCGTATTTACCTAGATGTAAATGTTCAACTGCAATATGTCTCATTGAAAATGTGTCTGTACAGGCTGGAACCAGGAAAAAAGTGCAAGATGCATTGAACTGTTTATGAATAAAGTTAGTAGTAGCGCCATTCAAAAGGAACGATTTTTAAATCAAGAGGATGCCGAAAACCGAACTGCACTGGAAATTGCAGTTTTGAATGGTTCAGTGCCTCTAGCAGAAACATTTTTAATGTCTTACCCATCGGCCGCCTTTGCAGGATATTGTAACAAAACACGAAATCATATTATTGCAACTCTCCAGTACTTGCATCCCACTATTAATATTTTTCATAAATGACTATATCTTCAAAATAGAGGGAATTTCATCGTCAGTATTGTTACAATGTAGATTTATAAATTAGTCTATATCCCACTATTTTTATCCGTTCCAATTTTAGGATGAAACCATCACTGATTCGACAAATTTATGAAAAGGTGCCAACAATATTTTTGCCAATGCTGAATTTGTCTATAAACTACAACGGAAAGGATTATAATACTAACTCGGAAATATTTTCTGCTGATACCATGTAAGCGAAACGTTAAATTAATTATATGCAAATAATATTATTAATCCTTTTATTATTCACTCGAAGAAACTAATTTTCCATGTAAGACCTATTATTAAACCCAAAGATTGTTTTAAATAACGAAAAGAAAAGCAAAATAAAAACATTTTTTCTATTTCGTATTATATATGATTTTAATGTTTAGGCTAATCATAAATGATGTCTTAAAAGAGAAATTGAGCATATTACAGCGGATGATAAGTATTAAACATATAATAATAATATATATTTTGCAACTACTGATGTAAAAATATTTGACCGCATTTTTCAGACTGCTGTCCGGCGATATAAATCGAACAACGCGGACTAGCAACAGTTTTCCTATTAATTACAACAGAACAACGTCGGAAACGAAAGTGGTTGATGGAGACAGCAATTTGGATTTAATTTCCACAGAGACAGATTATTTAGCTGCACTGTGGGAATCACAGTACGTCGAAAGCGAAGATGCAAAGAAGTTTCTTAGCCATCCAGTTGTCTCTTTGTTCATTCTTGCAAAATGGAAGAAGCTCAGGGCGTTGTATTGGTTCGGCATGTTTTGCAATGTAATAACAAACAAAAAAATGTTATTGGCAAAATTCCAGTAACATGAAACAGTATTCCTTAACTCATAAAATAAGTTTTCATTAAGAGAGAAATTGGTTAGTAATATATTTTAGTAGGTGCTTTGTTTTATCATTTAACTTCATATATTAGACTGAAAAACGGATATTTTGCTAATAAATAAGTAAAACTTTCTCTAGAAAGTTGGGGAGCACGCGTTTGTTATCTTTAGACCAATTTGATTGTTTGGACCAACAACAGTCAACATTCAAAACTCAATACTCCATTATATGCAATTTCAAACCATATTTTTTCAGCTACAACTCTATTGCAGCATCATAATTGTTTTTAATTAATTATATTTTTAATCTGTAGGGCTTTAATAATATTGATGCCATTTTTAAAATTTTATTTACTATTTTTCAGACATAGTTTTCAAACATTAAGTTCATGAGAGTTTATAGGACAGGACACCATCGCGTTCAAATTGCAATTACAGATATGAATTCTCTTTAATAAAACTATAATGCAATTATAACTTTTAGGCGCTTTGGCGTGTGGGTTACTTGGTTTTTGTAATTGATGTATTTTGGGTATCCTTCCCAATAAAAGCAAATGCCACAACTAATGAAAACCTTACAACTTTAGCAAAACATGCAGGTAATTGCAATATTTTTTTAAATTCTTATGTTATAAATGCTTTACCTTCAGAATTTCCACGAAGGGTGTAACGTTTTCATGACATGCTTCTCTGTGTGTGTTTTGTATTCGAAAATAATTAAATTAACTGAATTGCGATGTCGTTTAGGATATGGAAATGCGGATGAGTACTTGGACTACTTGCACATACGTCAGAAAAAGAAAGCTGCACTTCTTGCAATTTTCAGTGCGTTGTTACTTGCTTTTAAAATACTTCTGTCTTACAACGCTGTGGGGTACCAAAAATCAATGACTCGATGGATGTTACTGCATTATTAAGTAGCGCAGTATAAGCTACTTTATAACATTGGTGTCTACGTCTGTCCGTCCGTCTGTCCGTCCGTCCGTCCGTCTGTCCGTGACCTCTATAACTCAAGAACGGATAAACACAAATCATGCAAACTTCTCACACGTGATCTC
>JABASD010004253.1:0-16235 GCA_019776165.1 Pogonognathellus flavescens
ACTAAATAAATGCGTTGAGCGGGATCAACCAGAAATGCGCTCAGAAAATACCAGATGGCTCAGTAGTCGAATTTGTCTGTTTTGCAGATATCGAATACGCGATGAGATTAATTGACATTTCCTACGTGAAACAGGACAATTTAAAAAGCTTAAACACGGTCGTGCTAATAATTATTATTTCATGAGAGTAGTTGAGACTTGAGATTGAGACGGGAAGGGGAAATCATTCGAACCGAATAAATAATATAAAAATCCTTATTTAAATTGTTTTGTGTACAGCGTTCTGACATCTTCTGGGTGTACCTCAGAAGCAACTTAGTCATTGTTTACATATAATAAGCGGGTTCTTCTTTTGAAACTCCTAAAACCAAATAGAAGTTGATCCGATTGCGAACAAAAAGGTAATCAAAATTTTTGAATTTATATTAGTACTTTTTGCAGTTTTTGATTTTGTTTGTAACTCCATTTAAGTTGTAATTTATCCTGAATTCTGTACTGTGCCAATTCTGTTTTGTGTTAAGATATATATGTAACATTATGGATTATAAAATTTTTGATGTTTGTTGATTAGTGTTATCGTTATTTGATTTGAAAGACCGAAAATTAGCTAAAAAACACTCCGGTCATCGGTGGAGTTCTATGTGACCACTACCCCAAGTGGCAAAAATCTGGTCATTTAAAGAAATGGGAAGCAAGAAGATGCAGACATTAGTCACGTCAAGTAAGCTCAAAGTTTCGGTTTTATTTATGACATATTTATGTTAAGCATAATACAGATTACAGATAATATGTAATCATTTATTTTAACATCGTGCATACATCATTTGTAAATAATAATTTGTGTATGAAAAGTTAAATGTAAATTACCGTAAACTATGAGTTCATATAGTTCATTTTTTGTTTATTAAGTAGCACATCACACAATGATATTTACCCTCACCTCAAGGCTCAATGTGCTTGCTACCACAACCTGAATTATGAATTGTCAACAATGACAATCATAATATACAATCATGACTTGGATCTGAAGAAGGAGTAAAGAAAAACTCTTGGGCAGTAATGAAGAAACTTTGATATTCAATCATCTAAAAACTCAGGATTGGAATGACGGGCGGACCAGAAAATCGCAATTTCTAATTGGATTCTCGTGTACTGAGTACATAGTCCATGGTTGGTACTTCACAAATTAGACAGTATTTTTACTCTGTATTTTTTATATTCTATATATACCCATGCATGATATTGATATAATATGTATGTATAATATACCGAGTTAGGGAAATCTTTCATACCTACACATGTAGGTATGTATGTATTAAATAGTACATACTATTTACTATAATTTTATTTACCCAATATACATGAGAATGAAAATTGAATATAATGTTTTATTCAATTATTTTACAAATTACGAATGTTTCCAACTGTAAATGACTGGTTTCTTGCTTAGAGTTTCGAAGTGGTACCTGAAATGTGGACCTACAGGATGATCCGGATGATGCCAATTTATCTACAAATTCAATCGGCATGGATTAAGATTAAGAGTAAGATATCTTAATGTGTTTCGTAGTTGAAGGGTCAAACACTAATATCGTCTACTAAATCACACAGAGCGCAGGTTTATTTTTGATTTTATGACAATTTTTTATGCTATATACCTAATACCTATGCCCAAAGGACGAAATCTTAATAGAGTGGATTTATTTTTTATTTCAGACTCTTTACTACGAAAAAGTGGAATAGAATTTACAGCAATGGATATCGCCGAAAATTATAATATTGCTATATATCTGAAATAACTATGTAGTTTACTCTTCAGTGATAAAATAAGACTGGTTTTAAATAATATATGTTGTAATGGTGCATTAGCAATAGTTTAGTGAAGACACGTTTAATGGTAAAAATCGAATTGACCACTATAATATCGCTAAAATAAATGTTATTCTACGCTAAACTGAATGTTATCTAAACGAGATTTTTGTACACCTTGTAAACAACAAAGTTTCAAATGTACCATCATATAACAAGACTACTTTTATAATATGTACTAGTTGTTACTTGTTAGTGTAACTAGAACTACCTATGCATAAGCAATCAAATGTGCATTAAATAGAGATAACGTAATCAGAGAACTATATTATTACAAGTTACATGTATTCAGTGTTCCTAGTAGAATTTACACGTACCTATTTCAATTTTTATCAATGTATCTAGCAGTTTCAAAGTTTCAAATTTTAATGTTGTAATAAAATGTAATCTACTAGTAAGTAGTACACAGGGTCATTGTACTTTTACGGTGTAATAATCAGTAATCAGCGTGAGTGTGGCATGTCATTAATTTGTATTGTAAAGTTGAGTTAGTTAAATGAATCATTTATTTCATTTGATTACGCAAATTAAAACAAACTTAACTACTTAGCTTTCCTAAAGTTGGAATTGAGGATTCACTTACAGAGCTATATACTGCAATTAATCAGCAAAAGGGTAGACTTGCTAATGTGAGTACGTGAAAATTAATAGAACATTGAACAATCATAGATGCTACATTTGCATTTCGGAAACAATTTGGAGTTAAAATTAGCATTTGATTAACTGTGCCTAATTAGGATCACGCTGTATTTTTAACATTGTAAATGACCATGCCTTCCACATTCACTTACTTTTGCCCTGGCCGTTGTAGGTTAAATATAAACTCAAGCACCTGTATACAAAAATACACAGGCATTTGTCTCAAATTACAATACAATACGTAAACAGCTAAATAAAACAAAAATTAATTGTTAAATCCTGTATACCTAATTTTTTATATCTTTTGCAAAGTTTATGCGATTTTGTGAGCTAGTGAAGTAAAAAAAGTAAAAAAAAGAGCATATTATCAGTTTCTTAGACTGAACAATTGATAGAAACACTATTTCAGGAACCTGACCAGGAGCCCACCCGAAAATAAATATTGTGAGTTTTTAGAGGCAATGTATCCACATTGACAGAAGTACTAAGAAGTAACAAGCTGCACAGACATCTTTACGGTTTTCACCGAAGTTAACTTTGTGTGGTAATACATACACATATTATTACAGCAAGTTATGAAGAGAAGCCCTGTCCAACGCAACAGATGAAAAAGCATAAAAAGTCATCTACCTATAGTAGAATTTCATGCTCCATTTAAAAGCAATAACACGTGTTTTCGCAACGCAAACCCAACAAAGTATAAAACCGTTTTTAGAGTTAAGAAATAATACCTATATGCTTATGATTATTTGATTATCATTTATTTGCTGTTCTTTTAGAATGCAGTTCTTATACTGGAAGATTGAATAGATCAATGGCCCTAGCATTTGTAGAGCAAAAAACTATGCATAGATATTTGCCTTGATCTTTTCTTGGCTTAATTCAGATAAGCAGCATTCCTTCCCTGAACCATACGGGCATGCACAGTATGCAGTCCAACTTTCCAAACAAACAAACATATACAATATGAACATTTCCACACAGGTAAGGTAAATGAAAATATTCTGGAATTGACCTTATACAATGCGTCATTCTTATGGGTTCATCCGTTCAACTCGCTCGGCATTTAATGACGTATGTGATTAATTTAATGACCAACCTGTAATAGCACTTTCGTTGCTCTAGCAACATTGCGTGCACTTGTAGTATTTTCCAGTTCTTATCTTCAGTAAGTAGTACATATAGCAGTCTACAGATATTTTTCTGTTAATAATTGTAGTTTTGTTAGCTCTTTACACTATACGTGCATTTATTCAAGAAGTTTCATAGTTATATCCAATTATATATGTCGTGTTTTGCACGTGCTCAAGTGTACTTTGCAAAAATCCAACCTAATGAGAAGTATCATTCAGATTTGCACTTGATGCAGAAAAGGGGACAACTGTAGAGAGTCATCTGAACAATTAGTATCTAATATTATATTAGCCTTGCTAATTTTACAACGCCCACACATGAGTATTATATAACTAGTAAATGATTCTGTATAGATGCAAATGATAAGCCATTATTAATCTTAAGACACGTTCTTAGGTAATAGGTATGGTAATAGGTATAGATGTAAAGATAAATGTAATGCCAATATAATTTAGAATGCATTATTGTTTAGTGAAATTGTAAACAGGCTAATAAATAGATATAGATACAAGACATCAATAAACTCATACTACTGTTACTATTGCCTATAATATTTAATATGCTAATTTTGAAATATGATATCATTTTTATACATTGATCAATGCACATAATAATAAAACATACGTCTCTCATCTTCAATTATCATTATAATATCGCAAAGCCAATCAAATTCCGGTGATGCAAATAAAACCGAAAATATTATAATACATAACATAGGCAGTAAAAGACAATGTGTGGTAACATTTTACTTCTCAAATTAATGCTGTAGACAGAATGATGACAAATTCAATGTCTATTTTCTCTTTCTCCTGAGTCTGAAGAAAAGTTGAGTGAAACTTCGACTGTTTCAATTGAGTGAAGTTGGGTGTTTGTGTTTTTATTTTGTACATGCCTATAGATACGTGTAGGTGGTGGTGGACGAATGTATTCACAAATCTCAATTTGTTGTATGAACTACGGTGACTACGTCTGTCCTGTCTGTTCGTTCGTATAATTTTGTCTTATTTTCAAACAAAGCTATATTATTATTGGCTTAATATGATTATGTCAATGTCTGATTGCTAATAATGATGTACAAAAATTGACGTATGATAAAAAAAGGTGGTAATGTTGGGGAGTTTTCACTGACGCTTGTTTACAGAAAGTTTGCAGCGTTAGCTAATTCCACGGAATTTCTGCTTCAGTATTCCCACAGTCCCAACGTTAGTTTTGTTCTCAGTTCTCCTTAATAATAAGACAAGAACCAGTTCAGCTAGTTCAGCATAATATATCAAAATTCAAAACAAACACATTAATATTTTTTGGCCTTGTCTACCAAACACTGCTGAATGGACTCTTTTCTTCTTTACGTCGACCTTTCATTCCCAAACATTTGCTGGATAATAATATTAAAGATTCAATGAACCTAACATAAGTACTACCTAACAAACATTAACATTATTCTTAATTTGCAATTAACCGAAAGCAATTGTTCGTACATTGGTACATAATACTTCTAAGTAATGTTAATAATTCATTCATAAAGGGTGATAAAAGTTTTCAAGTTACGTAATTTTAAATGAAAGTACTAATTGTCCAATAATTGGTTAAAATAATTTCAAAGCTAGGAGATGAGACAATTATTCCAAAGTTCTTTATCTGATAATTACTAAATGTGATTGCAAGAACCGTCATGGAGTTTGTGTAGCCTACGATTCTCGGAAGCCTTAGAACCTATATCTAATAGTAAAGGAAACGAAGTAGGTAATCTCTTCAGACTTGAGAATTAACGCCATAATAATATAAAATATAGATAATGTTTGCAGTAAAAAAAGTTTTAACGATAAAACTTTGTAATTAATTTTAGTTTGTTATAAAGTTATTTAGGTAGAAGAGTAACAAGGAAAGTTACACGAAATATTATTTAAAAGATCCAATCGCAATTTATACAATGAATTCTATATAGTAATAATAACATGTTACTCATGATAATTTACATGATAGGTTTAGGTATGTAGGATTAGCTTGTATAAAGTAACTAAAAAATGGGAAAAATATTTCATACCTAATACCTATGTTTATGTAAGATAATAATATTTCATTCCTTTTTGCAGCAAAAGTTTTTGAAAACACTGTATTATATTGTTAAACTAATGGAACTGGCGGAATTTTTTCCTTCTATTTCCCACTAGTATATTACGAATGGCTGTATTGCAAAACTTGCCTGTGGTTAGCATCGTACAAATATAGGTACCTATGAAAAACTATATAGGTTTTAATTGGGTACCTACAAAGAAATCCGGTGAGATATATAGATGATAAAGAAATACAGTATTGCATTTTGCATGAAAATGTGGTTTTGATGCCATTTTTACACAGAAATAATTATGCCGTGTTTTGAAGAGTTAACAATGAGA
This sequence comes from Pogonognathellus flavescens, assembly GCA_019776165.1. NCBI lineage: Eukaryota > Metazoa > Arthropoda > Collembola > Entomobryomorpha > Tomoceridae > Pogonognathellus > Pogonognathellus flavescens. Next base: position 6,039 of record JABASD010004253.1, read on the forward strand.
AATAGCAATAGCGCTCTAACAATCTAAAATGGTGCAATTGGAGAGGTATACGTGTAAGTTCATTGAATTAATTATAGTGAGCTCAAACGTCTGGAGAAACGCTTTGACGTAATTACAGAGGTAGTTATTTGAAAAATTAAGGAATTTGTGAATAAAAGTGAATCTTAAAAACGCATATATTTATTATTGATAGCATCATATCATGAAAAGATTATTGCATTGCATGCAATGATTTACGATGGGAAGAATTATTATGTAATAATTTTTGGTATTTATTGCATCAAAATAAAAAACTTTACTTTTAGACACTCACAAAATTACTATTACACATATTTACACAATACGCTTACATTAGGAAATTTATTTTACTAGTGCTAAAATATCTATCTGTATGTGTGAGTTCAATTTGCACTAATAGTGATGCAATGTGATGTAAAAAATTCATATTATGTATTTGTATAAAATGAACTGTCATAAAAGCATATTTGGTAACATTTTATGTGAAATTATATCATCGAAGAAAGATCCAAGTACTTGTCATGTGTCGAAATAAATATGATTTCCTCCAGTATTATTAAAACCAAAAAAATTGCTTTTAAATGCATTTTTACCACAGGTTTGTAAGATAGCTTCATTTTCTTTCACCCAGTATCATCTAATGTTGTGAAGGTATGTGATATCTAGAATGATATTCAGAATGCTACTTCAGCAGCTCATCAAACTTATTCATTCCCTACAATTTTAGTATTAAAATGAATGTTTAAATCAATTCATAAGAATAAGAAGTGTACTAAAGAACATAAACATGTACTGTACTTGCCGCACTTGCTAGCTGCAATATACATTGACGGTTGCAGAAGACCATAGGTCAGGTTTGTTTAGAAGTCTCACATGAATATGAATCATTTTTATGTTCCCAGCAAAAATAGCGTGAGAAAAAGTACGAAAAATAGGCAAAATATACCCATAAATGTTGTTCATTTAATGGTAAAAAAATTACGTGTGTGCATCAAAGCAGTAACGACTTCAAGTTTTACACATCTTCTAGGAAAATTATAACTACAGACACTAGTTAGCACATTATATGAGATATAATTAAGGTAGAAACAATGTATCAATATTAAATTCATCTGCTAACAATAAGTACAATAAGACAGCCATTTATAACCACAATCGTCGTATTTTCGTACTTAAGCAGTTAGCACTAAGGAACATAAAAATAGAGAACAATGATAATTTCTACATTCAAAACCTTGAATTTATGCACGCAAAATAAACTAGAGATATGTAGTTGGATTATTATGTGCACTTAAAATGGAGATTTACTGCATTATTTCATACACACGTGCAATAAGACAGTAATATTTAAGGTATACCGTAAACTGACACTACCAAGTCTCCATAATATTTATTGTTCTTGTTTTAAGTACCATTGTACAACAATTTTACACAAACCCAACAAATTCTGTGGTGTATAAAGGTACTTTACCCTTGCCAGTAATCCAGTAGTGTACTAAGCGGATTAAGTTTGTTTCCATCAGTTGCTACCACTTGAGTGAAATATGCACAACACTTATCTATACACAGAATGAGACAATGTAACATTGTATAATATAATTAACACGGTAGCATTTACAAATTAAGCGTATTACTGTATATAAAGTAAATGATTAATCTTTTTTGCTCAACACATTTTGACGTTTTTGGCAGGTTAATTTATATTTATGTTGCTCCGCACAGTGTGCGAAGTTAATCCCACTCAACCGCGGTCGTGTGTATTATTAACAGCATGCAATTCTGTGAATTGAATGGGGAGCTTAGTAAACATAAAAAAATCTAGTAATTACAAAATAAGCTGTAGAATACTTAATATTCCTACAAAACTACAAAGTTGCTTATGCTTGAACATGAATGACAAAACCTGCTGCCTGGTTTACTCCTTGATTTATAAGATTATTCAGACTCCTCATGAAAATGATAGGGTAGTGAATTCTTAGTTGACCCACCGATATTACTACAAAACGTAAGTACATTTATACTGTGTACTATCACAATCCAACTTCTGGATGAACCAGTTTTTCTACAAAGTTTTTCCTTGGTGAAGATATTACTAGTGCATTCTGTTCTTATTTTTTGCTGGTAGTTTAAATAAGAGTCTTCCATTTCTACTATTTAGTTTTAGCGAGACTTCATGAAGCATAACTTTTAGATGGAATCTCTTCTTTTATTCCATCTTCTGCACTATCCGGTCTGTTTGTGGATACGCTTAGCACTGTGGTGATAGAATGTTACTGCTAGATGTGATGTGGTAAAGGTAAAACACATAATAAGTATACCTACTAACTACTTGTAGTACAATTGTCAGAATAGAATGAAGAATATGTACATATAAAAATCTCACATAAAAACTAGTCTCTTCCATTTCATATACAGGCAACGCAGCAGACGAGGCAGAAAGCTCAAGCAGATACGGATAGTTATTAATGCATGATAAACATTATGAGAAAGGGAATCCCAGTTTGTTATACTCTCTAAGTTTTTCTTTTATTTTCCTTCTGGGGTTTGTTATTGCAGATAAAGTAATAACGCATTTTTATACACAGTCAGACATTAAAATCTGTTCCTCTGCAACTCGTTTCGTTATGAAACAGAAAAACTACGAGCAGCTAATAATATTTGATTTTTTAATGCTGCAAATACTCGTACTTTTTGAAACATTACCTTTTATACCTTGTTAAATTACGCTTTTTCAGTTACCACGAAACAAATAACAATTCCAATCATTCTTTGTATTTCGCTAATGTGAGCATAGTGTCGGTCATTTGCACTGTTTTTCTGCCAAGTCCATAACTGCAATACCCCTAAAACAATTTGCTTTTAAAAACAGAACATTCACACACACGCCGTTTTTATATGATAATGGCCTACCCAGACACAAAAGGTGTTGCAAGTTTGCAACAGCTAACATTACATGAGTGTCACATTATCATTTTTATGGCGGAAGTAATTTTAAGCTAGTATAAATGTACACTATTTACATTTATAATGCTCCTATTTTTTAGCGTCCTTTTTACACTAGAAGAAAATCCAAAATAACTTTTATGCTGGGTTTCGCTTGGCGAACTTAAAATGTCTTTATAACTTTGTCAAAGCTGATGTGTGGTAATGACAGGTTGACTAAGTTGGGAATAGGTATGTCCGCAGTGTGAGAGATGATTTGTGTGAAGATTACAAATGATGGGTAGAGCATGTACCGTTTGCTGATTTAACTGATTTTAGGTATTACAATGTGTTATGTGACGTAAAAAGAACTTACCACAAAGTTCAATAATCTGTAATTTTCCCATGTGCAGGGAAACTTTATGCTCGTGTCGTGATCTCTCATTGTCGCTCTCAAAAAGTGCGAAAAATATAATTGTGATGTCATGTCATGTCAAAATCTCCCATTCTTCGTTTCTGGACAACAAAGTCATGTCAAATTCAGATGCTTAATCTCTGGCTGATATTTTCCTTCTTAAAAGTATGTGAGCTTGTAATACGATTTGTATGCAAACTTTTTGCAAATCCGATGTATACTACTCACAATAGAAAACTATGCAGATTTTTACCATACAAAAGTCAACATTTTCGAGATTTTCAACCTCAGGATGCACTTTCGAGCTCCATGGTTCGATAATCTTGCAGAAATACATTATTACTGAGGTACTTGTACTGGTGCCTGGTGCATACCATGATGAGATGAGTCTACTATTAAATCTTAATTGAATGTGCTGTATAATTATTTCACTTACCTTTACGTAATTCTCATTATTTCTTCGCAAACTAACATTTCCGACTCAGCAAATTAAAAACAAACACATTATTATTATTAAGCTAAAAATAGGTGATTTACCTTAACCATAACAGTCTCGGCTGGGTTAAACTAAAGTATTAATTTATTTTTGCAAACTTTGCTGTATCCGAAAGATTTTTCAAAGTATAAGTAGTAGGTATTACATTCTGTCTTCTTTTCATTTCTCTTCCTGCATGTTGACTAGTATTCCAAAGCTATTCTATTATTTGTCTTTTCCTAGAAGTGGAAGTTTATATAATGCAATTCCAAATATATTTATAAGTAACTTGAATCACGGCGCAGGCAAGCAAAACTTGAATCAGTACAATGGCAGTGCCAGTAATTGTAAAGCGGAAAGGTTACAGTTCAGACTTTTTATTTAAGTACTTCTATTGAAACTGCTTCACTTTTAAAATATTAACGGGTTGATTTATCATTTAAGTAACTCAAAAGCGTGACTGCCATCTAAAACTTCACCTTTACAACTCAATTCTTCCGATTGTATATACTAGTGTACACAGAGTTACTGAAAAAAGTATTGTTCTTGCTTGCATAACTATAGAAGGATAAGATTTTCCAACTGTTACTGAATAATGCAAACTTGAAGCAATGTAAATCTTACATGTAAACATTATGAGTCTTCATACATAATTTACCCGTAACATAATTGCTTTTGGCACATGCCACAATACTGATACGTAACAAATTGCATTTTTTTGGAAGGTACATGCTATACATTTCGAATGATAATGATGCATATAAGGTTTCGTATTCACTGATGTAAACGTGATATTAAATTTAAATGCTGTACATGGGCTATGAATGAATTGCATACCTGGAATATCTCTACTAAACAGGAGATAGAGATAAAAATAATACACTCATGCTTTACCTATGTATATTTTTATCGCAAATGCATACCTAAAACCACCTAGTAACATACAAAGCAAAGTACTACCCCAGCATTAGCATTTGGCTTAAATTTGGCTTACAATAATATTGTAAGTAAATAGGTACCTATATAATACCTAATATTGAAACATAAATAATAAATACCACTGTAAAAAAATTCTGTAAATCTCATGTGTACAATATACCACCGTATCACATGGATTATAATAACATAACACATTTAAAGCACATGAAACTTTGCACTGTGCAAAAGTGCTCTTATCCTCACGATGATATCCACTCTTCTAGACGCTTCATCATCTGTGGTAGTAGTAAGTAGTAGTAGTATTATATATATATTTACAACATTCAAGTTGTATGGTAAATAGTACAAGTAGTCTCTGTCTGTCTGAGAACTGGTTTTGGTTTTCATATTAGAAGTAGAAATACACGGGCAAACTACTGCTACTACTTACTACGAACTAAAATTGTGCAAAAGTGAGGCAAGCCGCAGCCCCAGCATCGCACCACCTTCACATTGAAGCACAAGTCTGTTCAGTCTGTCTGTTGTTGTAGAAGTAGTGCTGTGAATCCTGAACCATTCACATTGGCAGATACTTCGCCAGTTCCAGAAGCGTTCTCTCAGTATCTCCAGAAGAGTAGGCCAGAACAGAGCAGAGATTAGATCGCAACTTAACTCGAGTGCTTGGTGCAGTTTTTGGTGTCTTACTTACTACGTACGTACGTACGAACCCGTGAACCAAGTACCTACTACATATCTAACTTATTTGAGAGACAGCAGTGAAGAAAAAGAAGCCCCAAGGAGAAAACGAAGAAAACTTTCGGGTTATTCTTATTAGCTTGGTAGTCGAATTCGCAATCTTTTCCTCGTACGTCTAAGCATTTGTTCACAATCGGCGCAAACTTTTCTTTTGGCTAAGCTGAGGAATCACGTTTCAAGTGTGTTGAATATACTTACTTTACTCGGTGTATGTAACTTATGTTTTAAGAACTAGTTGCGTAGCGTAAGTACACTTTCTTTAACTTTAGTTACAGTGCCTGGCGGAATAACTCAACTTGAGACAAGTGTATATAAAGCTTACTGAAATCGGACACCCCGGGGGTTAAAAAATAAACAACTTTTGGTGTTGTCGTGAGAGTTACTTTTGTAAGGTTGAGAAGATTGTCAATAATATTAATATGTAACACGCTGCTTTTGTTTAAGAACTGCAAGGGCATTTCCGCTTTCATTGTCGGAATGAATTTATAGAGAACATAATATCTCTGTTTGATTGACTGGCGTAATCTGTGAAGTGACAGTCGTGTGTGTTTTCGTGTCTGGATCAAGAAAATCATCTGTGGATTGAGAATAAGTAAATATAACGTATCATTCGAGTTCCAATTCTGATAACAGGACAGGATTTTAGGGATCGCTACCAATTTAAGAAAAATACAAACAGAAAGTAGTATCTGGATTTGTCATATTTTTCGTTTTCTGTGTTTGCAGAGACATAATATAGTGTTTTCTTTTCATTTATTGGAATGTGGAGAAAGCGTGAAGAACGAATGTTTCCTTGAGGAACAAAGAATTTCATTATCTTTTATTGCAGAATAAAAGCTACATGCATCAAGGAAACAAAAACTGCCAACTTGTAGTAAGTATTTCCATTTCTTACTTTCCCCTATCTTATCACAGTAAGTAGAAGTGCGGAAATACATTTTCACACCGATTTCCCAGCTGCTGCTCCCGAGTCTGAGTCCTTACTCTCCTGAACGGAAGCTACTTCATTGAAGTATGTACTAGAACACAGTGCGACCGTATAAATCTTGCAATTTCATTTCTTACACTAATAGAAGACAGATAAATTATAAAAGATCCTATATCACAGAGCTCAGAGAGAGCAAATAGAAATACAGAGCATAGTTTCGCACATCAAACGCATACCACAGACGTACACATAACACTAACAATAACACACGACCCACACTTGTTTCAGTTACTCTACAGAACATAACCGTGAATTGTGGATTTAAGATACGGAACAACTGCTAGCTGCAGAAGATCATTGTTTATAAAAAAAGTCTTTGGATATGCCTACTCGATTACGAGTGCGTGTGCCGTAGAAAGGTCGATCCCCACTACCATACTGCTACAGGACTGTCTGACGCAGACACAGACACATCTTTTAAGTGCACAAACTTTTATTTATTTTATTTATTTTATTTATTTATTTATTTAACTGCATTTGGCCAGCGGCCCTTGCATCTTTGAATCTCCTTACATGATTAGTTGAATATAGTTTTACTTAGCTTAGATTATATATTTAATACATAGCTAATTCATACATATCAGCCACCTTTATCCAATATTTATACACATCTAAGTGGAAATTTTTATCGTTGCTATATTTATTAAATATATATAATAAGTCAGAGTCACTAGTTGGAATTATTGGGAAGTACTGTCTAAGAACATTCCTGTACGGGGAAAGAATAGGACACAGCATCATTATATGTGTTAAAGTGGACAATTGCCCAAAGTTGCACAGCGGGCAGATTATATTAGTTCTAATCAGGATTCCATGTATCCTTATGTAAAGAATATTAAGCCTAATTTGGCTAAACAATATTACAATTTGCCGATTAAAATTATTGGTTAAATAGTACTCAGGACCTGCTTTGGTTTTTAAATTTTTATATAATGGAATAAAAGTGCTATTTTGCATTCTTATAATGTCGTCACTTTCACATTTACTTCTAAATTTAGATATCAGTGAAGGAGTTAGTTTTTTAATTTCATCCGGACTATTTACTTTTAGCCATAGGTCACCTGCGCCAATTTCCATGAGAAGGGCTTTAAACTGGAGGCCCCAACAGTACTTATCCGTCACACTTTGGTCTTTCGACCATATTTGCTGTCGAAGAAAACACTGTTTGAGCAGAGATTTATCTGGGGCATTCGCTAATTTGTACCAGAGTCGAAGACAATTTTGAAATATCACAGTTTTTACACTTCTGATGTTTGTTTCCATTCTGAGAAAATATTCAGGTGTTGACTTAGGTAGTTGCATGAGTCTTTTTATAAAGGTATTTTGAACTTTTTCCAGGCAGCTTATATATCTAAGGCTCCACACCGGGCTACCATATAGGACAGTTGACTTCACAATACTGTTAAATAGTTTAATTTGCGTTGTTATTGGTGGCACTTTCGAGCGATAGGCGATTTCCCAAACAGCTGTAGTTGCGGTATATCCTCTTTTTGATAAAACAGCTGCTGCAATATTGAAGATTCCTAGCTCACTGAATGGGATTCCCAGGTATATGTATTGGTGAACTATTTCCAGTCTTTTTCCACTCCAGTAGAACACAAATGGGTATGAACATCTTTTCCGGGCGAATATCATCACTTGCGTTTTGTTAGTGTTGATTTTAAGGTCCACTGTATTGAAGAATTCCTCAGCTATATTTATTTTTAATTGCAGATCAACAGGGTTATTTGCTACGATAACAATGTCGTCAGCAAACATCAACAGATGTACACCACAAGCCCCAATGGGAACTGCGTTAATTAGAGAGGTTCTGAGGGCATCAGCTATTCCATTAATGTATAAATTAAATAGTAATGAAGACAGAGATTCTCCTTGCAGCACGCCTTTCTCGAACTTAAACTGAGCACTGAGACCTTCGGTAGTTTTCACTTGACCTTTAGCTTTTGAATATATGTTCCTAACAATATTAATTATTTTTGTACTTACTCCAACCTTGTAGAGGATCTGCCAGAGCTTATTATGAGAAACGCTGTCGAACGCTTGTTTGATGTCGCAGAACACTGCAAAGAGTCTTCGTTGTTTACTTTTTAGTTTTGACTGTATAAGGGTGAGAAGACAGAAAACTTGCTCCAGACATCCGATTCCTTTTCTAAACCCAGCCTGAAATTCACTTATTGCATTGTTTGTCTTGCACCAGGACTGTAGTCTGTTACCCAGAATGGACGTGAACATTTTAAGTATGGTAGAGGCAAGAGCGATGGGTCTGTAGTTGGCAGGGTCATCCTTGGTTCCCTTTTTAAAAATAGGTTGCAATATAATTATACACCATTCATCAGGAACGTTGCCATTTTCTAGAATACTGGTAAAGAAGTCACTGATAAAAGTTTTGTATTCTGGGGTAAGGTTCTTCCACACTTCATTCGGTATTCCGTCCTTACCGGGCGATTTTTGTTTACTCAGTTTCTTGGTGACACTTTCTATTTCAAATGTTGATATTCTACTATCTAGCATGTGGTCCTCAATAATAGGTAAAGTTTTTTCCAGTATCACATTATTTGAGCAGTAGAGCTTGTTAAAATGCTGGTACCATTCCTCGGGTGAGATGTTGTTTGTTTGAGCAGTTTTACGCCCTCGGTAGTCATTTACTGCCCTCCAGAACTCAGATGTGCTTTTCGTGTAGATCATCGCATTGACGTTTTTGGCATTATGCTCTTTTTTCTTATTTCGTTTCATTTTGGTGTATTGTGTGGCCTTATTTTGATATTTTTCTCTTAGTATTACAGATATGTCAGGGTTACGTATTTGGCGATAGCTTCTCAATAATTTTTGTGTGTCTGATTTAGTGTTCTTGCATTCATTATCAAACCACTTTGCTGTTTTAATCTCTGTATTCGCTTGGAAATTGTGTTTTTTCAATATCTTAGTCTTTGTTGCTGCAGTATATATATTTTGTTTGAGTTCAGAATTCAGCTGTTCGATATCATCATTATTGCTGGGTATTCTTATGTTTTGAAGGGCGGTTTTGAAATTTTCTTCCGAATCGGTAGCTGGTTTGAATACGATTTTGTTGTGAACTGCTGGGATTGGGCTGATTGATTCAATACTAATGATATTAATCTCCACTGTGACAGGAAAATGATTGGAGTGAACGTAATTTTTAATGGTCAAATCTGTTATTTGATTGTACAACGCATTGGAAGATAGGCACAAGTCGATGACACTCCCTCCAGTTGAGCATACGTAAGTAAGCTCACCGTCCTTATCAGATTTGGTAGTTCCGTTGACTAATTGTATTCCCGACTCGGCTATGAAATCAGCAAGTATTCTTCCTCTTGTATTTACTTTCACGTCTTTTGACTGTCTCTGTGCTGTGCTAAACTCATTTTGAAAATCACCGATCCGTGCATTCAGATCTCCTAGAAGTATAAATTGTTCGCCAAGGGGGATAAATTCATCCAGTCTGGTTAGTAGTTCATCAAGAGCAATGTCACCTTCGTCGTTTGGGGGTAAATATGTAGCAATAACCTTCAATTTCCGGTTGACGTATTTGTTGGGGATTATATCTATTTCTATTTGGTACGCTGATGTTGACTTCATATTGTAGTTTATTTTATTTGAAATTCCGATTATCATTCCACATTGCGGTCTTCCTTTTGTTGAGTTTTGAAATGCTGGTGTAATACTGAAATTGTAGTTTGGAAAAAA
>JABASD010004254.1:0-16227 GCA_019776165.1 Pogonognathellus flavescens
TTGCATACTGGAAAAGCATCATACATCATAAGGAAAATAGCTAAAACATCCCAACCTGATAACAGTTTTGTTATAGTATACTACAATTATCCTGTATGGGATTGAGAATGTTGAAAGTAGGATGAGGACTATGTCGAGGTGAAGTTTCCGTCTTTGTGTTTAGTTTGGTTCATCATTCATCACATCACATTACATACATCGAAATTACACAGGTTGAATGCAATAATGCAATAAAATGCACATTCAAATCTATTACACACAACATATGGTTTAAAGCGATCTGTATACTACACAGAATTGTGGAATATTTCTATACACACTCCTACTTAAAGCAAAGAGCATCTATATAGGCACCCTATATTTACCATAACAGTATTAGTTAGTTTGTAGGTGAATGAAACAAAGCTGTTTAATGAAAGAATAGAAAGCTTTCCAAGTTACTAGTACTACTCTACTATCTTTTTATTCTATTAGTAGTCTCAACTGCACACTATAAACAGCAAGTAGCACCATTCTCTCAACTGTATCGCCAGTAATCTCCTTAAACTGTTAATTAAAATGTTGCTTAATTGATTATATGTATAATGTAATCAGTTATTCATGCTCCTGCCTACTTATTTTTGTTGACAGCACTAAGAAAAATGCTCACATACATAAAAGATAAAATCATTTTTATTTGTCTGCTCTCTGCTGTTTATTTGCAGGTGAAAAAGCAATAAAGGGGGAAGTGGAAGTTTATGTCTATGTATGTTTATTGTGTGTATCCAAATGTATGGTATTCAAGATACGCTTAAGCAATTTTTGATAACAACCAGTTAATTACTGTGTTTATAATTGTATATATTTGTTTTTTAATTCAATTGTAAGTAACTGCTATTCATATGTTAGATTAAGCCCTGTGCATATGTACACGTTTAATGTAACACGGCAGAAACTTTTTATACTCTTAAAAATAATCATAGTTTAATGTTAAGCAAATATATAGGTACAGATGGTATGTAAAATCGTGCTTTTGTGTTGCTGTACCGTACAGTGATATTATTTAGGTTTCCATCGGCATGTGTCGGTAAATAGTAAATAGCAAGCAGGAAAAGGAACCTACTTATTTCGCACAGTGCGTCAGCATTAATTTAGTATCCATGAAATTATAAGTACAATGTGCGTATACTGTACTATATAATATTGTTATATACTTCTGAATTGTGATTTACCATAAAATGCTCTATTATTTTTAAACAGAGTCTTTATTTTTGTATGTTGTATGCAATTAGTTGGTTGTTCAGTCTTGTAGGTACTTTGTCGTATATAGAAAAGTCGCAATCAACACGTTGGCATTTTTGCTTAGACTGGTATTATTATGTTATATGTGTTTTCTAAAATGCCTACAGTTGAGTTGAGTGTTATAGACCTTTCGAAAGGTTCAAACGAAGTTTTACAAAAAATAAATTGCCGAAACGCCATCATAGTAATGAAATTGTAAATGATAAAACTGTATGTACATTTTGGGATATGAAAACCTGAAAAGAAACCTAATCAGATTTGTTGAAGTTTTTATTGCGGTTTTACTTTACAGATGAGGGAGTCTGCATAAAGAGATGCGAATGGAAAATTCATAGAAGAAGAACACACTGCAGTCACTTTCTTGTGGTCTTGTGTCAGTGGTCATAAAGTTAACTTAACGTCTCTCTGCCCATACTGCAGTTATAATTAAACGAGAACCACCTCCCAGTCTCATCATTGGGATCTTCGCCTTTGGATTTAAACAGAAATGGCTTTGGTCCTTGCAAAAAACTAGAATTTCCTCGCCTGTTGTATATTTATGGTCCAAACGGTCTCAATTAGATCAGTTACACTTTCAACATTCAGGAGGTTTTTTAAAATTTGCGTTCCTCCCCAAAAAGGATGATGATAATCATAAAACTAACTGACTGACGGATGGATTGATTGAAATAATGAGAATAACAGAAGCTTTGTAGATTTTCGGATGCTTAATCATCAGCAAGGGTAAGTTAAAGCTACATCCATGTCTGATTTTCCATTAGAAACAATTTAAAGAGTAATTTAAGTCTTTATGATTTATATCTTTCTTTGTACTTAGTTGTAATAACAACTTTTAGTGGTCAGTTCTGCTTTTCTTTAACATTAGTTTACTGTTCATATTCTTGTACTCATATAATAAACCTAAACAAAATCGTTATATAGTTATAATTAGCAACTTCTTTTCAATGTAATTCAAGTGTAGTACATAAAGAACGAGGCATCAACAAACAGCATCGGTAACTGTTTATATATACAGTGCACTATATACCACCTTGTTTTAATCAGGTTGATCTGAGAATCTCACCTCATTGAGAAAAAGTTTCTTGTTCTACTACAGACTTTTTTAAAATTCTCTCCGTCAGGTGCAGTCACCAAAAGAAAACACGTACACGTATACAGACAGAAAGATAATTGTAGTAGCAAAATAAACAAAAATAAACAAAGCCTTCAGTGAATCTAAAATGTCTGTTAAATCTCATATCACTTGTCTGAGTCTATGATGTTTTTATTATTGAGATGAGTTTATCTTTGAGCACATATACATCGCATCACATCTGTGCTGTGGGAAAATAGAATCCCCAAGAACAATCCATTTATCTTTTTCTTTTCATATCTCTGTACAACTCTGCATGAGCCTGCTGTGCAGATTTGTACTTACAAATAAACTCACTGTAAAACCACAATTTAGTCAAACTCAGCTCAAGTCCTCCTTATGTCGATGATCGAACGAATCTAATGTTATTTATATGAGAATGAACCTAGTAACATTTTTTCCTTAAGCTAGGCATCTCTTTTTATTTTTCTCTACCACCACTCTTCCCTGGTATTACAACTAAAACAACATTTTATTATTTAGAAGAAGTATTGCTTTGCCTTTTGCCTCGTATCGATTTAACCGTCTCGTTCTGCAATGGTAGCCTTAACTAACATAACATGAACTCACATATATGCATAGGTAATAATAATAAATAAGTAATAGTTATACTTGTCAGTTAAAGTTTTGTATTATGTCGATGTTCACTGTGTGTATAGGGATTAGGTTGAGATTTTTTATGTTTGTGTGGAAGTACTAGCCTATTTACAGTAATGTACCGTAGTAGGTCCTTTAGAGAACAGAAGAGGTTCACAGCGCGTGTAAACTTTTATTAGACTATCTTACATACGTCTTTCTCTATAAATTATATGTATTAGTCTTTAAACATTTTCTTTGTAAGGACATGATACTTATATAAAGAACACAGGCTGTGTTTGTGTTGTAGTGTGTAGTATCCTATTTTGAATCTCTGTTAACCATACAATTACAGTAGTATACTAGTCTAATAATGGTAATAGGAAAATAAGTGTTGAATACACGTTAATGCTTTCGTTGCAGGAGACGGATCACAATGGGAAACTTCTTTTGGGGGTGAGACGATAAGGAATTAAACGCGAAGCGAAAATCGAATTTTCTTATAAGCAGCATTATTTATAGACTCGGTGTTGAGTGTAAAGTGTTCAAGTAAATCAGCTATAGCCCATAACTGACTGTTGTATGTCTCAGTGCGTGGTACTTGCATTTAGTTAGGACTTGTTAACAAAAACCGTATTTATTATATACAAATAGTACAAGACAAGACGAGAAGTGAGATTTTTGAAACGATGCAGTAACAAGAAGAATGAATAAAATGCGATCTACGAGAACTGTTGGATACGAAAGGCAGTAGGTAGTTGTATATTTTCAGTGCAGTTTTAAATGAGCGAATATGAGTGAAGGTACGCTACACTACAGTGATTAAAGCTCGTATTGTAAACGGTGAACATTTCAACAAACTCACAGTCAGTACAGCATGCAGCAGTTGCAAGAGAATATTATTATATCAAACAAATGTGTGCAGATTCAAGAAAATGAGAGAAGAGGAAAGGAAACGAGATTGGGGATTTGAGATTTGAGCAAAGTGAAGTTTTCGTTTGTCGAGAGACTCTCAAGAGTCAAAAACGGCATCGTGCTCACCAACTGTGAAAAGTGACCTAACTCTTCAGCGTGACCATTCCCATGTTGCCTTGCAGTTCTACGACTACCACCAACTATACTAACGATACTTACACATACCCCATAGCCAAAGCCAATCTAGTAATCTCCTTCTTTTATTAACAACTCCCAGAGCAATAATATTACACATTACACATACAAAACTGAAACGAGCTCCTTCAATCCTTTGTTCTATTGTATCTATACACACAACCACAGCACTACTACTGGCACGAGAGCAGAGTACGTCTTATTATTGCATTACTACGGATTTGTTTGCAGTTTCCACCAGAGAGTAGTGGCTACTTATAGCTCTGTGCTTATTATGTGCATCTCAAACCATTAGGAGTTTCAATATTAATATTGTGCCCAGTCTGCTGCAAAATTATTTTACAAAGGCAGACTTGAGTCTGCTATATGAGAAGACATAACACGTATTGTGTATGTAAACTACAACATTACATTCACATAACTTTAACTTTTGAGTGAACTGCTTCTGGTTAATTGTATTGACTGTAGTTGGAGTAGTATATACACATCTGTGTCCATGTTCTATATGCAGCACATAATATTCTATTCTATGTAGTAGAAGGATTACACACAGAGAGAAGGAGAGAGAGAGATTAGGTCTACGTAGACGTACGTAATAAACGTCTGTGAGTTGTAGTATTGTTATTATTAAAGGGTTTTGTTGCATTTAGCTTGCAACAGTCGAACCACGTCAAACCAAGCTTATCATATATCATTATTTTCTTTTGGCAGCCACAATTCTCAGCCGCGCAATCCTAATGGTCTTTTTATTCGCACTTCGCTCTAACTAACTCTGCTCAATACTTATCTTTAGTCTTAATGCAACTGACATGAGAACTGTAGCTGTGGCTCCCTTGTGCTACGGCCAAACCTATTCAATACTTTTTGCAAAAAGAAAACCGTAGCGAATTCCTTCGTATATAACACAATTATTATTATTTCATTACAAATTGTTATGTGTGTGTTTCTTTTTATGAATCGCGGAGTGCATATAAGTTTGTGTCGCAAAATCACTTTGTGTTTCATGTCGTTACAATAAAAGTAGAATCCAAGTGTGAGTCAGTCAACAGAAGTTTTTCTGTTGTGGATTTTATTTTCGAGAAACAACGCAAGTTTTTACGAGTGTTTCTGTCCTTCCTGATTGAAACCACGAAAGAACGACGTTTTTGCAGCTGAAAAACGATTTACATAAGTGCTGTTACTTTTTGTTAGAAGTATACTACTGTGTTTTTAAGTTGTTATTGTTGTGAGTGATGTTACTGCATGTTACAAGCTATACAATGTGCTGCAATGAAACTGTACATTTTCATTGAGTGAATGAAAGTGAATAATTGGAATCCCTGCGGACTACGCGACAAAACGGAAAGAAAAGCGTTTGGAGCAAAAGGACGGAATGAGATTCAACAACGCGTGGTAAATCGTATCTTAAGATTTCATGTGTGTGGTTGTGTTGATCGCAGTGTAAAAATCTGTGGCAGTGCTTCTGTTTTCTGTGAGCAAGCTAATGTCGTGCGGTGAGTTAAGAATGAGGCAAGTCACGAATAATCCAGGGACAAAGAGGAGCAACTAATTTAACTAATTACCAACCTTGCTCACCTGTAACTTCTTTCAGCATTCAATGAAATTTTTGTTGTAGTACAAAAAGAAAGACTTTTCTTGATTGACATCGGTACTCAGAATTCCTTCAAGTTTCAATTTCCTACTAGTAGTACATTCGTTTGTTGTAAAGAATTGTGAAATTTCGTTGGGGTGTTGGCGAGGATTTTGTGAATGAGCCATGAATTTTTTTGATTGCTTTTTGCACGAGTCATTAGTTGTCGTAGTACAGTGGTGATTTTTATGTCTGCTACTGCGTGTGGCAATTAGGGCAAATTAAAGTGAAAAATCTCTCTTATAGAAAATGTCGTACCTCCGAGGATCAGCGAATTACGTTTGGTGCACTACAAGTGTGCTGGGCAAGGGAGCAACGGGGGCGGTGTTCCAAGGGGTATCTAAACACGATGGAGAACCCGTCGCTGTAAAAACTTTCAATCAATTGAGTCACATGCGCCCTCAAGAAGTTCAAGTAAGAGAATTTGAGGTGTTGAAAAAAGTAAAGCACGAAAATATCGTAAAACTGCTGGCTATCGAAGAGGAACAAGATGGACGAGGTAAAGTGATCGTCATGGAACTGTGCACAGGCGGAAGTCTATTTAACATTTTGGACGATCCCGAGAATACTTATGGTCTTCAGGAAGATGAGTTCCTGTTAGTGTTGGAGCACTTATCTGCCGGCATGAAACATTTACGGGACAACAACCTCGTACATCGGGACCTAAAACCGGGAAACATAATGAAGTTTGTTGCAGAGGATGGTAGAATCATTTACAAGCTTACAGATTTTGGTGCTGCTAGGGAATTAGAGGAAGATCAAGAATTTGTCTCTCTGTATGGCACTGAGGAATATCTGCACCCGGATATGTATGAAAGAGCCGTGCTGAGAAAACCTGTGGGGAAAACTTTCGGGGCGTCTGTTGACTTGTGGTCGATTGGTGTCACGCTGTACCACGTTGCTACTGGGAATTTACCTTTTAGACCTTACGGGGGACGAAAAAATAAGGAAATGATGTATTATATAACTACAAAGAAAGAATCCGGCGTGATTTCAGGTTGCCAAACTACTGAAAATGGTCCTGTTGATTGGAAACGGGATTTGCCAAATTCTTGCCAATTGAGTGCAGGGCTCAAGATCCTCATCACTCCTCTTCTTGCTGGTCTCATGGAAGTGGACCCAAGAAAAAGATGGAGCTTTGAAAACTTCTTTTCCGCTGTTCTCAATATTCTGGCGAGGAAGCGTGTACACATTTTCTTTGTGAATCGCATTCAGTCACTCAGAGTTTACATGGATTTGGAGGAACACAAAAGTCTTGCTAATTTCCAATGCCTCGTCATGGAACAAACAGACATTCCTCCGGAAAATCAAATTCTCCTTTTCAAAGACAGTACGCTTATTTCCATTTTAGAAAATGGGAGCAAAAACAGCTCTGCTATTCCCACTACAGATGTAGACTTGCCATTGATTCTCTGCCACCGAGAGAATAATAACATTGCACTTGAGTGGGACACAAAAGATTTACCTAAATTTCCAAGTTTTCCAAATCTCGTTAATGTGGAAAATGACGCGAGTCTAGCGAAGCATACGTGTGGAGTAGGTTACTCGTATAAGAGGCGGGTGGAAAAAATTTGTCGATGCGTTAGTCTCATAAATCAAGCCGTGAAAACAATTAATCAAGTGATTGTGTCCGAGCTCACAACTGTGTCGAAGGAAGGCAGTCAGGTTCAAAGTGTGATACAGTCATTGAGCCAGCAGTTGGCCCTCATGAGTCAGTTTCAGAAAGCGTGCCAGTCCTTTCTATCTTCAGTGCCTAATTCAGATAAAGCTCTTCAGAACAAAGTCGACTCCATGGGACAATCGGCTGAGTCGCAACAAGAGGAATTTCACAGTCTCACTGTTCATCTTCTCACCTTGGAGCAGCCCATTAAGCAGCTTCATAACAGATTTGTAGAAAATACCGTCTTGATGACTGAATGGGAAGAAGTCACAGCGGTAAGTGTGTCTCAAGTCTCTCTTTTGTACCATTATGGACTACCTAGTACATTATATCAAAGATAATCAAAGAGTTAGCGTTATACTGTTTTTTTATTTCATATTCTTTGGCATTATTATATACTTACACAGAAGGTATCCCATTTCATGTATAGTTGGGGATTCCTTAAGAAGATCCTTTAAAGATTTCTTTCAAGAGTTCCACTTTGTTTTTTTAGTAGTTGAAGAATGGAATTGTCGAGCTTGTATTGTTGTTTATGAATGAGGGTTTATAGCAACTTAATTTGAATTACAGGAAATTAAGGATATTTCAAGAGCTTCGATTAAAGCCGCAACACATGTTAGCAAGCTGAGAGATTCTTGGCAACATCTTCTTCGTGACAGAGCCACCCGTAGTCTGACATATAACGATGAGCAGTTTCACATCCTAGAGCGAATCAAAATGCAGGAGAAATCGAAATGTCTCACTGAAATGCTCAATGAGGAATGTCAGTTTGCCATTGTCCGTTTGACAGAAGTCTTGTCCGACTGGTACAAAACCGCTCAGGCTGCTTTCATTCAAACTGAAATTCTGGCCAAGGACACAACCCAGTTTGAGGAAACCCTTGAGATCTATCTCCATCGACTAAATGGTGTTGTAGAGTCGTATCAGACTGACGTGAGCAATCTGACAGCAGGACTGAAACCGTTTCAACACAAGCATTCAAAATCCAGAGAAAGAGGGGAACTTGAGCGCGACTTGAGTAATTCGGGGAGTTTGGATCCAGGGTATCACCCCGGTAGTCGAAAAGGGAGTAACCGAAGTAGTAGCGGAAGAGAATACGTCAAAACCTTCAACCGAGGACTCAAAGAGCTCACGAGTGTTCAGGAAGAAGTGTGGAATATTTTAAGGGAGAATGCTGAACTTGTGAATCAGTTCCAGACTTTAACTTTGTCACTTTTAAGTCCTGATGCAAATAACGGCTACGACTCTCAGCCCACCTCACCCCAAAGTAGTCTGACAAAAAACGACTCGGACCTGTCGGGCAAGTCCGACGGGATGTAGTAAACAGCTGCTGTGCAATTCTGTAGCTGACAAATCGCCAGGTAAATAATGTATATTAAGGGAGGAAGATTCCCTACTCTTACAAAATGACTGATGATTTTGCCTTAGACAAACAAGCGCCTTCCATAGATCCAAATATCTGTTTTAAATATAGACGTAGTACATTAAATTAAAAACAAATGACATGTCACTAGATGTATAAGGGAATGGGAATAGTAGGTGTAAATCGGATTTGAGTATTTTTCACCTTGTATGTATATTAGTCAATATATAATTTTAAAATCACGAAAATAATGTGAACTTTTTAATTTGTAACAATTCAGATGAAATCTGAAATACGAAGCATGACGAATTTTAATGATATATTATTAAGAATACCACTTTATAAATGTGATGGACTGTTACGTGATAAACCTTTAATTGTTAGGCTAGAATTTAAGAACCTACTTGTTTTGTATAACTTTTATAGAATTACATACGTCTTTGTATTTTACTCGTTTCAGTCGCAATCATTTTTACTATACTGTTTTTAAATGCAATAAACTAAATTGGAACGTAATAATAATAATGCTAAAAATATGCATTAAGTATAGTACTTGTAGTAGAGGATCGATACGGAAAGAATCGTTATAATATTATTCATACTCAAAATTGACAATATTAGAATTATTGATTGACATAATAGTATCCTTGATACTGGATGACTAGAAGTATAAATACATATTACGTAAAATGTTTAATAATAGTAAACGTGAACTATAAATACTACCGGAATACCCATAATATACCCTTCTACATTATTTTTACGTATATGGGTTAATAAAGAATAATTATTTGAAAAGCTACATTCAATAATATCATCATTAAAATGTAAATTAAAACTGCTATTAATCATATTATCAACTTAATAAAGTATTATACTTATAAACTGGCACCGCCACATGCAAAAAAACTACCTACTAAAATACTAATTGTAGCATCTAAATTAATTTAGCATAATCATAATTCTTGATGCTGTAAAGCCACTTTTCAGTTTAAAACTACAATACTTGTATATATAGTAGATGTATTTTTAGGCACTATATCTCTTGGAAAATTGGAATGTGGGCATAGTCGACAGAGTTACGATAACATTACAAGATTTGGCAGTTGAACGTACATTACGTGTTTACAAAGGAACAACGCAAGCCTTTTTGACACCATCATTAGACTTAACATTAACTTTTTATGACTTAACAGGAATTATATAGTTGGATTGTGTTTTAGCAAAACCATCACCTTTACAATCAATCGCAGAATATGTTATCAGTGTAAAGGCACATTTGATCAATAAATGTAAATTTTTGTGCCATACCATGACATTTTCAAATTAACAACGATTGATGTCGAATTACAGTGATTTAAAAATCTAAGGCTTTCATTCCCTTGTCAATCAGCTCTGCTGCTTTATTGGTTTGCTTGGCTGTCCGATGGCGGTCCTGCACAGATCTGAAATGCTGTAAGAGTTCTTCAAATTTGATATCCTTTACATGAATTCGTACTTCATTCTTGGGCGCACCATGCAATCTATCAAAGAAAAAGAAAAAATTATTACCCTCGTTTAAAGAGGATGATTCCCTTGTACGTTTTATTAATTCAACAACATACAGCTAAGGATTGTAGTCCATTACAACAACTCCCCTCTTAGGTTTCGCAACAATGTAGATCTAATGTTACGCTTTTTACTTTATCTAAATTGGCCAGAGTTACTTTTACTTTTTACGCATTTTAATTGTACACTTAAACACACACGTTAAACATGGCAATCTCATCATCTAATTGAAACAACATAATAATTAGGCGATTGATTCCTTAAAAGTGCTAAATACAAAGTAAATGATAACGGTACAATAGGTGCCGAAGTTCTAACACAAAACGAATGCAATTCGAAGCACTAAAAATTTATTACTTTAAAGCGTATTCAATACTACAATTTATTTTGTAGCTATGCAATTTTCTGTTTTATAGCTTCATAGATCTTTCCGATTAAAATTATTGTCGACTGACTTATAGTGAACTAGAACGTCTTACTTGCTCCCAGGTGGAAGATGAAAACTTGGAACACAATTGAGTCTCCTTTGCAAAACATGAAATCCTTCACTTTGCGGTAGAAGCATAAGAAGCCCGTATAACGCTTGAACCAATTCTGTGTTATGGTGCCCATCCAACAAATCTAATCTGAGATCTATAAACAAAAACACAAGCCAATATGTACATTAAACACATTATAAATATTTACAATAGAACACATCATCCATTTGTACTGTACATTTAACTCATTAGTATTTTTTAGCATAGCAATGATTTCTGATGATCTCTGATCTGATTTACTGATTTAATTAGGCTACCTAAGTGTATATTGCACTTAAATGTATTGAAGTAAGACTAACAATTATCTGTTTCTAGAAATAAATTGCGAGACTGCCTTGAAGCTTCATGTAGGCCCTAAATGGTAATGGCATCGATCAATTAGCGATAAGGTCAAGCAAGGCAACTCATCACATCTTGCCAAAAACTGAATTTATAACGGAGAATTAGTTGTTTAGTTTACCTCACGTGTAATTACATTACTGGTAGTACAGTTCAGAAGATAGTGCAGTGGAGTGTACAGTCTTTACAACTAGTTACACCAGAGACAGCACTACATACCTGTGCAGCTGCCGAAGGAATATTGTTCAGGCAGATGCAAAGATGCAATCACTGTTTAGTATAGTAATAGTTTTACAATATCATAAAACAGAGACTAGAGCTACAAGTTAGTAATCACAGACGTGATTATAAAAATATATGAGACTACACTACACAGTACACACCCACGTACATAATACAGTAATAAATAACCAAGGGGTAATAATAGTACGAATTACTGTGCTCGTACACCTGAGAACTCGCGAGTTGCATATTGCATAGCAATAATGAAATAAAGCAAAAGTATTTTACAATATATGCAGAAGCATCCATTTCGCATGTAAACTGAAACGTAATGTGATGTAAGATACAGTGAAGTGAACTCACAAGTGAAAATAGGGGATTCAATTAGTTGTACCAGCTTGTCGATTTCCACGAGAAACTCCACCGTTACTTCTAGCTGCCCACTGAAATGGAAAGGATATTAAGTGTAAGTTTAATCCGTAACAATGCTTTATATCTCATACACATATTTGTACTCATCATTTTATCATCCTCTATAGCGGTACACAATTCCATATACAGTTTCACACACACTTTATGACATCGTGAATTAAAAGTAAAGAAAATCTCAATGGTCGTATCTCCAATGAAAAATTAATCTGCTGAATATTCCACTCGTTCATAGAGATTGTGTGTTGAATATGAATGTATTTAGTTTAAAGCATTAGAATTTATTACTAAAAATAAAAACTTCACTTACAAAGTTCGTATGATATCACAAGCGTGTGAATAATTTTGAGTTAGAAGACACAGAGCAACTGTGGCCACTGGATCATGAGCCCAAGTTTGATAAAGACAACTGAATAGTGAACAACTCTCCTGCAAGGCAAACAAATAAACAATTAAATAATTATAGCCATGTAAATGATTACTTTGATTATAAACAATCAGCAGTAAATTCTTATAAATTCTATTGCAGAAAGTTACAATATTGTGTTCGAAGCAAATAATGAACTCAACCTTTGTGGATACTCAGATTATGTATCGTACCTACACGTACTCTCATTGTCAGATACACATGTAGATACAATATTTCCCACGTACATTCAACATAGGTATACAATTCAAAGAATGGTACTTGTTACCTTTGTTTTAAGCTCTTTAAGTCTTGATCGTAACTCAAACAATTCTGCAGAAGTCAAAAGTATTGTATTAAGTGTTTCTACCATTGTATTCGCAAACTTAAAATTTTCTTCTGGCAGTAAAATTTCAGCTATACTTCTGTAAATGGCTTCAGCGCTCAGTAACACACACAATTGTCTATGGAAAAAGTAGATTTTAACAAAAATCATGTAAATTTTAATATTTGAAATTATTTGTGCGTGTGTATACCTTATGATGAAAGAACCCCTATCTTCCAATAACTGCTTATCCGTAGAAAACAACCCAAGAAGACTGACAATGAATTTGTTAAAGTATGTATTTGATTTAACATCTAAAGTCAGTTGTGGAGCTGGAAAATTAGAATTCCCACAAATTAACAATACCAATTCAATACGTTTATAAAAATCGTAACTGCATAATAATATGTATTTCAATTATGTGATTAAGTGTATACCAATTCCTAGCTTATCTTTCCCTCTAAATGACACAATTTCGGCCAAAACTTCCAAACTCAAAAGAACAACTTCATCACTAGGGTCGGATAACGTTTTCAGAAGAATAGGAAATGTTTCGTCTACATAACGAAACATTTTGTCTCCCATCTTTAGATGCAGATGATAAATCCATCGCAGAACAGCTACTTTTGTGGATACAGCCGTGTTTTGCAGATTTCTTGTCAGCACATCAATGACGGACGCAAGATCCACAACACTGCTCGTTTTGGACGGACTATTCTCTTCGGAAGTGTCATCTCCCCCTCTTCGGTTCCTCTCCACCTCAGCATTATTTTGGAGGTCCATGACATCTTCCTTCTCACTGGAGTTCGTAATCAGTTTCATGAGACTGTAGTTTACAGCTTTACTTGTCTCTCGGATATCTTCAAACACATTGTACTTAGTTAGCACCATAATATCCTTTTCCAATTTTATTCCAGAAAAGTTTTGGCTAGAACTTTCCATACTTTTGCGTGTCTCATCGTCGTAGGCAAGGCAAGGCAGCACAGCTGAAAGAATTCCTGATGCATAAGGCAGCATCCCATTTCCGGCAAGAGAGACAAATTCTTTAATCCAGGTAACAGCCATAAGCTGTGATGACAAAAAGGATTTGTATTAATTAACAGCTTAACTAATGAACATTCACGTAGGTATTTCCAAAATCCAAATATACAATAATTTGTGCATACATACAGTCCAACGAAAAACTTACAATCTTAAACTTTGTAGACTTCACATTGCAGTGCAAACAAAGATGACATAATGAATGATTGCAGGATACAATGTAAATTACATAATAAATTATATTACAGTAACTCTTTTACAAAGCGCAGTGTTATTTGCAAATAGTAAGTAAAATTGAAACAAAGAAATTAATAGTATTAAATATTAAATTAAAAAGCCACTACAATGCGAACTCAAAGCTGTAAATGAGCGTATCTACTGTTACAGTAAATATTATGTCGTATTATATTATGCTGTGTTTTATTAAGTTATTACCTGTAAAAGCTCATCTTTTGATTGTGAATGTGCAATTAAAATATTGATCATACTGGGATAGTCAGCCATAGAGGGATTTTTGATAATTTCTCTTAAAAATTCGCCCAATACCGTTTCACACCTACGCACAGAATTGGTAAAATAATTAAATTTAAACGATAGGCTCAAGTCAAATGGTTGCTAGAAGTCAAATAATTGTTATAAATGAAAAATACATCTTTTTAATTTCCATAGTTGGGTCTTCGAGAATGTTGAATAGCCCATCTAATAATTCTGGTAGGAAGATGACCATGTTTATATCAGGTACAGCATGCAATACCGATATCCAGGAGATGACAAACTGTCTAGCAAATGTATTCTTGGTATACATTCTTTCTCTAAGTAAGGGCATAAATGTGACAAGGTCGAAGGAAGCACTTTCGGTTACAATATCCTATATAAAACAAATTGCAATAAAATTCACAAAAATGTATTGAGTAAAATTGTGATTGACGATTCTGTACTTTCAATAGACGATCCAACATTTCTGTTCCACTTTTGACATTCTGATCTGGATCACAAGCCAGTTTGCTGAGAGCACTAAATATTTCATTAAAATGAATTAGGATTGCTCCTCTGGCAACTTTTGTAACATTGTAGAGTCCTTCACAGGCGTAGTATCTTGCTCTTGAATCATTGTCACCGAAACAAATTAAAATGGGAAGAATCAGCTCATCCATGTAATTAGCGGTGTCCTACAACAAGGAAATTACACTTTAAGAAATCATTGTTCAAATTCCATAATTTATTGTTAATAATTGTGCAAATGCTTTTAAAAACTACCTTCCCCAGCGCCATCGCTGTAGCTGTAACACAATGAAAAATAAATATTTAACATACATGAAAGAGCAGCGCAAAAAGATGTGGTATATATAACTAAAAGTCTAATAATAAACTTGAGAATAAAAATGACATCGTGTCACATATGATATGACATATTATTACCCGCTAGACCGATAATCCCTCCTTTCCTCCAATTCGTCATTTGTGACATGGTAAAGTCATGCCCCAAGACTTTTAATAACTTCCTGATTTGTTCTGTATTCTTCATGACGGAAAAATCTTTTGCCATTCTAATTTAATGAAAACAAAATTAGAAAATTGATGATAGAAATTTATAGAAATAGCGTATTTAAAAATAAAAATCTTACTTTTCAATTTCTGAAGCCGCCTGACGTCTTTTGTCATACGATTTATCAGTTAAGGATTTCACACACGCCAAACTCAGAGGACTGTAGTCTTTTTCAGCCATTGTATCTGTTGATTCTGTATTAAAAAAGTTTTCCTCGATAATTTTGTTAAAAGACTATAGAGAATATTGACATTAAATAAGCAAAACATAATATAAACACAAATGCTGTTACTTTTTACCTTATATTATTATGCACTACAATATATTTGAAATATGAAAAAAATGACACAAAGTGATTTTCAAACTTACCTTAATTAATTTACTTAAATGTATATAAAACAGTAATTCAGATGAATCAGGTGTTCGTGCGTGAGTCAGTCGCTTGTTCTTTTGGTAAAATAAGGATAATTGTCAACAAATGACAAATGGTAGCAATACCACAATTATTCTCTTACAGACACATAAAACTACGATTAACTGTAAATCGGTAATACGTCAAACTAAATAATATATTCAACACTTACTATGTTTACAATACAAAAATACAATGTTAACTTTGTTTACTATCAACGTAATGTGTTTACTAAACTCAAAACAGGGTGGACGAACAAAATTCTTTCAGATTTAACTGCTCTTAATTCTGAGCAATACAATATTTCTGGATAATTGCACGAAAGCACTACTCTGATTAAACGTTAAGAATCAATTCAAATCCAGTTATTATACAAAATTGACAAATTTAACATGATTAATCAATTTTTATCGCTATAATTACCACCACCTAATGTGAGTTTAGTTCAAAGTTGGCGTCCTCCCGCTTGCTAAAAAGGATTTCTACACACCCGAGAGATGGCTATTCTTTAAGAAAAGGCAAAAATCATGTAGCTGCATGCAAGTCCAAGGCTCATAGAAGAGACCCGACGCCCGACGTTACGAACACACAAGAGAGCCGACGATTACCCGACTGTGGGCGACAATATCGAAGATAGCCGAATACAAGACAGCCGACGCCCGACGACG
>JABASD010004255.1:0-16226 GCA_019776165.1 Pogonognathellus flavescens
AAAATCAAGGCGGTCTTTTTCATCAACCAATCATCTAAGTTTCTGGGTATGTCTCACTGTCCACGCGAATACATACGGACTGTGACTCTTCTAGCTTAAAAAGCGACTTTTTTCCCTATGATTTGTAGTTGTTCGCTGTTGGTACTCGACTTACTTTTTAACAGGGGCGCATGTTTTAATTGGCAAAATACAATGCAGTCATGGCATATATATGTCAGATAAGGCAAAGAGCTGAGAAAAACAAAACCAAAAGTAGTCTTGTCGTATGGCCAACATCCACTGCTCTTGTGCGTTTCGCACAGAAAGCAGAGCTAGAGATATGAGATCACGTAGAAAGGTTAAACATGGAAAATCTTGCTGTAGGGTCTCGTGGATTTGTTTGTCCAACTAAAGAGGTTTCAAGAAATACCTAAACATAGAAAAGTATTCATTTCATTTCGTGGATTACTTCCGACCTGTAACACTTCTGACCCGAATTACTTCCGCCCCCAGTATTTCCGACCCCTATTTTTTCCTTTCCAAATTATTTCCGTCCCAAACTAATTTATATTTTGATTAACTTCTGATTTGTTTTAAAATAAAGTTTTTGATTATGCATTCTTATAACTCACTCTCATAACCCTGTGTCCGTCCGTATGCATGATAACGTACATGGTTGGAAAAGAAAACGCGGATTCAAGAAAGGTTTGACCCAATGGCTTCAAATTTGCAACATGTACTATTGAGGTCCTGGTCGAGGTTTAGTTCCTGAATGTTGTTAATTCCTCAATCGGTCAACTCCTTCATGACACCATTGCTGCAGTTTGAATTGAATTGAATCATTGTCATCAGGAAATTGAACCATTTCGACTTTAAGAACGGTTTGGAAAAAAAGTTGAGAAATAAATATTAGTTTGGAACGGAAATAATGCGGATGGGAAATCATAGGATCGGAAGTAATTAGGGTCGGTAGTGTTGCAGGTCGGTAATAATGTAGGGTACGAAATAATTCCGGTCGGAAGAATACGGTTAACCATTTCGTGAGAAAATTTGATTATTATATTTTCTGCCTCCACGAAAGTTTCTTTGAAGTTGATGACTGGAATAATCCTTCCTTCAGACGAACAGATCAGGCTAAATCAACTGGCAAATTCTTAAGACTCTTCTTGGGCCACTCTATTTGTGTCGTGACCATCAAAAGACGCATGTTGCTAATCATAACTTCTCTGTTCTTTCTACCGTTCACACAATTTCATGCTACTCTATTCTTAGATTCGTGAAAGCTATATATCTCACATTTCAATACATCACACAATACAACATGCGCTGCATGAATATACTACATCTACGTGCCCGGACTGACATTGTGAGAGACATGTGGCTACATAACCTCGCTTTATATAAATAAAAACTAGACACACCAATGCACAGTTGAAGGACGCAATGGCACAGCAGAAGGAGTGTCATCACCCCCGGGTATTGCAATCTACTTCTCCACGGGCAGTAAAGATGACTATTTCGAAGTACTTAAATTGTTGGTGAACATTCAAAAATAAACTGAAAATATTTTGGAAAAAAATTACCTACAGAAAGAGTACGAAGAACGTAAAATTACTTTCTCATATCAAAAAAGAAAGCAACGCTGCTTTCTCTTGTTTGACATTCTGAGATTCATAGAAGACACATGAAGAGTCCATCGAATTATTAAATAATGAAAATTTCATTCTTAGCAGATGGATTTTCACACTTGCCGACACAAGAAACAAAAAAGTGTAATTTGTACAAGCAAATGACATATAGTGGGATGTAAACTCTACACAAAAGCAATCGCTTTTTCGGTTAAATCTATTATCTACTCATAAACACTGCAATAATAAATATACTGCACTGCATATGCTTTGAATTGTAAGCAAGTAAAGCAAGGAATGAACTTATTTTAAGGATAACTACATGTAAATTGCATTATGGCGAGAGAGAAAATGCTCCTAAGTGAAAGACAGAGGTTAGTTGATTAGGAAGAACAAGCACTTGCTGAAATAGTCTGAAGAATCTTCTAATCCCATTTGTGCATCGACGCATCGAACAAATTTAAGGCAATGAATAAAATGCATACTGTGGAAAAGTATGCAGGTAGATGGAAGTGTATGTCAACAAAAGAGGGAGAGAATTTAGTTGACAATTGAGACTGCAATGTTATCTCGGAATGATATGTTCTGCAGTGTTCCTGCACTTAGAAACAAGAGACTTGCGTTGCGTCTTGTGCACACAGAAAAGTGCTGTTACACTTACTACTGCATTATTAAACCGCTGCTTTGTTTGCTTAGGACAAGTTAAGTGAAGAGATGAGAAGATTGGTTTGTGTGTAGCTTCACCATGAAGATGAAACCACACTTCTGCTAGTGGCACACAAAAGACACAATAACAGATTTCCCTGTTAACATCAACTTCAGCTAGACTTCTCCATTCCACTACCACAACTTGCAATATTCCAGATACACCGAAAATAGTTTCCCTCTGATTCTCTATCGTTCCTTCATCCACCAAATCTTCACAACTCAAAACGACAATCCCGAACATTTCTCTCTAGATACTCCTTCATATTATATCAACCTATTCTTAAACGCCTAGTATATAGGTTCTAAGATTCATGTAGTAAATTTATCTTTTCAATTTCATTCATAGTGATTATAGTTTTAATTAGCCAATTGAATATGATTAGTTTAGTGGTAATAATATTGATGAAACACAAAGAGGAGGAGTGACTGTTAACCGTATGCCTGATCTAAGTTGACTGGTGGGAATTAATAGAAGCCATACTAAGGCGAAGGGGATTCTTTAGCACATTTATTCGCTCAGTCGGTATCATAATTTGCACAGCATTTGTGTAGCACAAGTATTGCAATAGCATCGCAAAACTAAAACTTGCTCAATCTGTCTGCGTACAATTGGAACACATTGTGTGTGGACTGTTCTGTGTAGAGTAGAATGAGTAATGGGATAGAAATAGGAGAGTATTTTATTCTAGATATGATTACTCTTATTACTTGATGATTATGTGGGATTGGGTGTGCGTACAAGTCATAGAGGACATTAGACTAACAAATTAGTCGAAGTTTCCTCATGGCTACAGACAGAGGAAGTACGAGTATGTTGCTGATGTAGGAAGAAGAGATATCCGCTGTTAGTGGAATTAGAATGTTCGAATGCTGCATGGTCTTTGAGTAAAGGAGGACTGGATGGCACATTTTGTATGATTTCTGATCTCATTAAGCAATTATTCCGTCTCGGTGAGTTTTCTCTGGAGAGTCCTCAAGAAAGCAGCCTCATAATAACCGCAGCACATTAAACTTCACTAACGTAGCGATAAGATAAGCTCTTTCCTCAACTCACATTATTATCATCCAGTTTTGTCTTTTCTACTTCTGTGTCACGGACCTTCCTATTATTACCTCTCCTACCTTCCACACTACAACTCTCCTACAACTCTCCTTCTCTTCTACTAAAATACACTCTCAGCAGTTGTTTATTCGCTTTTATAGTTTTCATTTTGTTGTGTGCATAGGCATAGCATACAGATTTTACTTATTGTTAGCAGACCATTTCATTCTTTGTGGGCTTCACATTCAGTTTTCCTCATATTGTAGTTTTTGTAGCATAATGCCTATCTACGGATACACTGCACTTATCTTTTTACTATTACCACTGCACTGTTAGAATGACTATTATTTCTTCTGGTAGCCTGGCATGACGGCCTGCTTACTAATAATATCGGAGTATCTGTGATATGTAGTCCTAATAGAGCTTCAGCATAAAACTCGTTCCACTTTCTTGCCTCTCCAACCATAAGCATAAGGAGTGTAAGTAAATGGAATTTTTGGAAGAAGAAGCATCGTCATGTATTATTACTATTATTATTAGTATTATGTGGAAAGTCATTTATTTTACTGCTCTTTCATTTGTGGAGGAAGAAAAGTAGAAGCATAAGGTTGCTAGTTGACTGCCTGCGGTTGCTTCCGTCTTGGTATTTCCTGAAAGCACTGCAGCATCAGGTCTCAACCAAGAAAATTATACACAAATGAAACAAGTCTTTTCAGTCTTTCAACGCTGTAAAGACTTTTCGGAAACCTTTGCGGTCTCAAGTTTCATGGTGGAGCCTAGGAGAAGCGATGAATATTATTATGAATATTTAATTTAGTGTGGAAAGGATATTACGTAGACAATCACAAAAGGCTTCCTATTCGATATACTACACATTACACTTACACTTCATATTAATGTTATGTTCTATGTAAACTTATATCAGTTGCTTGTGTGTGTGGAATTCCGAAATGATGACAACTGTAAATGAAATAGTGGAAGTTGGGTTGGTGCCGGCTACCGTGTAAAAGTGTAGACCTGCACACAGAGAATAAAATGAATGGAAAGACAAGAGAAAGTTTTTGGGGAAAAAAGCAGCGTTGCGTTTACTTTCTTTGTTTTCTTTACGCTTCTTTAGTTTTCCCGTAGGCAATTCCGTGGGCTTTTCACCTCGTAAATTCCCAGTGTGTTGTTATAACGAAGAGGACTGACCTAAGGATCCAATTCGAAAACCAATTCGCTGCATTTGCTCTTGCAGAAACATACTCCATACTTACATGCCACATATGTCTGCAGACACGAAGATAACTCTTTTAGTCGAATTACTGCGACTCCTGCTCCTATGTGCTCGTAATATGAAACCTGAAACTCCTCCGAGTCCCACAAACTTTGTTACTTCAACCTTCACAAGACTTTTTTGCAATTGTTCCATTTTTGTTTCATAACAGCGGGGCAGCACTGGAATACAACGGACACCCAAATGTGTATAAGCATTTCCACACCATTTTTACTCCATTTCCTGCAACAGACCTTTTCTCCGATAAAACGAAACGTCGAAACGAACGTCCGTATACACACCGTCGTTTTCTTTGCCCATAATATTTTATTTGTTTCAAACGCGTGTTATTTTACGGACGAAAGGAAGAAGTTCAATAAAATGCTGGAATGATTGTTATTGCTCAATAATATGCTGGAAATAACTGTGACGAGCCTGGGGCTGTTATAGTATAAAGGGTAAATATCCTGGAGACAATAACCTATTAGTTACATTAAAGTAATCTAGAGCAAGTGAATGAGAAAGGCAAGGGCTGATGACGAATTACGTAAAAGGACTGTGTGCAGTGGTTCCAAAAGGCGTTTCCTTACGAATTCATTCACTTTGTACTTTGCAACAGCATCATCAGCTCATTTAAACAGGAAAATTAATGAGGGTGACGACACAACACTTTGGCAGTACATGCGGCATTGCACATATTTGATGTAAATAATACATGGACTATCAACCAGCAGAAATTCTTAACAAATTCACTGGAGGAGTAAACTGTGCAAGGGGCAAGTAGTGTAGTGCCTTGGCCAAAGAGAGTAAGAGATTGTGTTGTTGCTGAGGAAAGTGCGATGCTGGTGGCGGAAACACAACTCCATAAAAGTTTCACCTCCTCGCTTTACTGTAATAAATGAGAGTAGGATTTCAGGAGACCAGTGCACAGTGTAGTCGTCTTTACTCATTATGACATTCCCAGTAAGTCTGTACAGCACATTCTAAACACCTACGAAACACTTTCTTTGCTCTCCATAACTGTCTCGCTCTGTCTGTATCATGGGACTTAATGTAATATTCCACCACCGCAACCACCGAAATACTCCAATTTATTATTTCGTAGTAACCATCATTATAAGTAACCACCGTTACTTCTTTGGGAATGAAATTCGTGTCTGTTCGTCTGTCTGTTCGTACGATAACTCAAGAACGGTTTGAGATAATGATTTCAAAGTTGGTACAAGTGTTCTAGTGGTCCAGTAGAAGGTCAAATCCTTACGGATCTTTGACTTTTAGACTAACTACTGTGTTAATACGGCTTCAACAACGCACTGTTTAAATACTGCTACAATGTGAATTATATTTACACGGTTTACATATTGATGTCACAGTTAATGTTACCCAGTGTCACTGTTCATTTCGTTACTTGTTTACGGGTGGTTTTGAACCGGTTTATTACGACCGAACTTGCGACGTCTTTATTCATGTTTTCCAATTTGGTGTCTGAGGGTCTGTGTGTCTGTCCGCGCTACAAAGTGAACAGACACGAAACGCATTCCCACACTACTAGTAACTTCGTTACTTAATAAAGTAAAATCTCATGGACTTCTCAAGAAACATTTATCTGCTAACAAAGATTGAGGTTTACAATACTATTATATTACATTACCCCTTACAATACACTTCACTACATTCTTTAATTTTGTATAAATCTTGCTCATATAAGTCAATGTCGTACTAGCCTAAACAATATGAGGACGTTTAATAGCGGTTTAACTACAGAAGGCATTCAGTTCTTTGCTTGGGTTTTGTAACGAGTTGTTGCAAATGTAAACATGGGATATGCAGTATGCACACTGTAGTTGAAAGTGTACATTAACCGACTTATAATAAACCAACAAAAACTAATTAACTAGCTTAAAAGATATTATCACTGCATACTAAAGATGACTGTATCCAGTCTATGACAAGGAGTGAAAAAAGTTTTTCCTCCAGGGTATAATAACAGTAAATGCAATCCAATCTAATGAATGTACAGATACTGTACAGTTCGCATTTGTGGCATCGCGACCCGCAAGATCAAAATGTTTTCCTTTAGCCTGCCAGAATGGTAACCTCGGCTTTAACAATATTTCTGTCCCAGCCAACACATAAATTATCGTATCACAAAGCTAAGTCATATACTTTCTTATACGAGGGACATCTCGTTATGGATAGGATAGGACAACGAATGGTGGCATATACCTTGATGTATGTAGAATCTATCATGTACCTATAAATGGTTTAATGCCACCGCCATCGTTAGCGCACAAATTGGAAACGTTGAAATGAACACCAGAAGGGGGTTCTTTTAATTTGCTTTTGAGACACATATAGAGGCATCCGCTAACAGGACGGAATGTGACACTTGTCAACTTGATAGTAAGTAAAACTGTGAATATTTTGTCATAGTCTTGCTAATGAAGGGCGCTTGACTTTATATTAACCTCATTCAAGAGTTATATAATAAAATATCCTTGTCCAATTTCTGTCTCCTCCTTTCATTCATCCACTTGTTCATTTAACGTCAGCTAACGGCATCAGAAAAGTGTGAGCTGAAGATCTGTGTACAGAATAGCGTCAAGATAAGCACCAATTAGCAGTTAACATGAACGTTGAAACACTGCAACCAAATATCTTAGTACAAATTTAAAATTCCTTCGAAGTGCCTCTAAAAGCGAGAAAGAATTCTCGTCATTTCTTGCTACAACAACTTGGAGACTCACATAGCAAAACATTATTCACACTATGAAACATACAAACCATTAACGTTAACTACCGATGTTGAGACTAATTTGCTACATCTTATGTGTGACTGTCAAATAGCACTTACAAACGTTATCTCTATGTATAAAGTTCCTTAAAAATGAAAAACTGATGAAAAAATGAAATTTCCTGTTATAAAAGTAATTTAAAATTTCAACAGAACTTTTAGTGGAGTTTAGTGTAGAAAAGGAAATTAGAATGATATTATGGACAGATACCATTGGCTGTGACCAAAGTAGGTATTGTGTCAGTTTGAGCAGAAGATAAGGGGATTAATATGAAACACAAAAACAATAAAAAGACATGTGATATGACAAGAGTGAACAAAAGTGCTATTGTCTTTCTCATCTCATCCCCAGACACCAGATCATAAAGGATAAACTTGGGTGACTCATTCTGACTCATGCAAGTTTTAAAAGCAAGATTATCAATCGGTGCAAGTTAATTCTTATCAGACGACTCATGCATTCGTTTGTATTGCAGACGTATTTAGTACAATGAAAAGAAGCAATAAATATCATCAAGTTGAACAAACAATAGGATACATAGAGAGAGAAAGAATAACGTGAACAAAGGCAGACACGTGTTAAATGACAATCCGACCAACTATAATTAGCATAGAGTCAATGTAGTCATAATGGCAATGTATGTGCTTCGTGTAAGATACGCACCTATTTAGCATTTGTTTTTGAAATCCCAAACTGCTTCTACTTACATTCACACACACACACCTACTCCGCTGATCCTAGTGACAGTAAATATCCATTTGAATGTAAACAAGCTACAAGGATTTAGCTTCACTCTCTGACTGGAATTCAAGACCATTGTGTGTGACTCACTTAACTTCAGTAATTGCTTGAACCCAGCCTTATTCTACCTCACTCTGCTTTGTATACAACACACAGACATCATGAAATAAATAATAACAGTTGTCCTCTTCAGTTGCATCACAGAAACTCTTGTGACGAAAGTTCGCATGTTTTCTTTGCTATGTGCCCCTTGATGACCAAGTCAAGTCCTATCAGTATTCCTCTTAATGTAAAGATGTTTCTTAAACAGCCACTGTGTTGGATATTGCAAAATTAGAAGGATTGGAATTGCAAAAGAGGCTGAGTTGCAAGAGGAGGGTGTATTCCGTGGAGTCTCTGTAGACACCACCGGTGTAGTCAGCATGCAATTTTAATAATCTGCATTTGTAAATAGAGTGTCTAGTCTAAACTAGCAGTAGGATAATTGTATAGAGTTGGGCACACAGGAACAGCGAACAAGCATCATATAATTCTTTAGTCACGATTGTTTTGTGTTGAATCCATTACCGTAGAAATTCTTGACTAGATTCACCTTTCTCACAGGCAGCGCACTGCAAACGGTTCAATTAATTATGTGGCGACACGTTGACAAATGTTGAAACGCACCCACTCAAATGCTGAGAAGGAAAGAAGCCAAAAGGTTCTGCAGGTCCCCAGGAAGGAAGGTACACACACGATTCACATTCACGGAGAATGTAATGTGTGCACATCTACAGATATGCATCTGCCACACAAATATACGGACTATACTCATTCTACGACAAGC
The DNA here is from genome assembly GCA_019776165.1 of Pogonognathellus flavescens. NCBI lineage: Eukaryota > Metazoa > Arthropoda > Collembola > Entomobryomorpha > Tomoceridae > Pogonognathellus > Pogonognathellus flavescens. The sequence continues at coordinate 8,975 of JABASD010004255.1, forward strand.
GCCAAGAAAATATTTGTTTGTTAAATTGTAAATGCATTGCTTCTTCTGTAAATTAAAGTTTACTGTTATTGTTTCTCTCAAACTGCTTGACCTGGTTGGAAAGTCCACGATTCTAAATAAAATCCAGACTTCCCATGTTCACACATTTTTTCATTAAGCACAATTAATTATTGCTCCTGTTGCTGTTAAAAGGATATTGACTTGTGACACACAGCACAAAATAGTTCATGGGATGTAACGTGAATATTCATGAGATGACGAAGGCATGTCTTCGTTTCATCCCAGCCATCTCTTCCATGTCAAGTTGTAGCCATCTACTGCCGTGAAGAGTTTGAGTGTCGTTTGCATTGCCGTGCAGAACGGGTACAGCATTTATTACAATCAGCACGCTTAAGAGTAATGTGACACAGCGACTAGAAAAGCAGCTGTGGATATCGCGTTGTTTTGACTTTTCTTCCCTGGTGCTTTATGTGATGTCAATTTTGCATTCAGCTTAACTAGATCTCTCAAGTCTTAAAGTGTGAAACTGAAGATAAGTATAATTTGAACGTGCCACAGTCAGAGTTGTTTTAATTTAAGCAAATAGAAATGTGGATGCTACACTTCTTAATTCGCAGCGAGTGAATCTTCTTCAACGCTAATTGTAAGTTCATGAAATATTTATTCTTCTTCCCCCATTAGATCTTTATCTATGGACTGCATGGATCTCTGACTGAGATATTCTCAAGATCACAAGTACATCTCGTGTATTCAGATTACGTGCATCTTTGCAGGGATATCATTTTAAATATTTTCCACAGTACTACACTTCTTATCATTAAATAATGTCTTAAGGCAACAAAAATGTATTCCTCTATGCAGTGCCTTTTGGCATATGCACAAGTTTGCTCGCAGTACTTGGCATATGATGCATGCAGAGCTGTTATTCTTTCTATGCCTGATACTAATAGCCTGCCCTAAGAATGATCTGTTCAGCAACTAATCTTACAAGAAGAGAGGCAGAGAGAAATAAATTAGATTGGTATCAGAAAAACTGAAGGATACATCATATCAAAAGTGAAGGATTCATTACTATTTGCAAAACCTGTCAATTTACAGAGTGAAAACGCAGAAAGAATTATTCTCATTTCAAGTTTTTTACTGCTGCACTTCCTAAATACTATAATTGATGCGATACAGATCTGCAATCACAAGTCAAGGAAATATAATAGATATAAAATATGAAGATACGATCAGCGAAAATGATTTTCATCTTCAGTTCTTCGCTTACTGTGCAATTGCACCTCATTTATCCTCGCTATTGTTAAAAACAATGGAAGACTAATGAGGGGAAACCCAAATGCAATTTACCGTCCAACTCTGCAGCACATCGTATATCCTTCAAGGCTTCAGTAAAAACTAACCACAGGAATACATTACACTTCACTTTGTTCCAAACAAGACTTTCTACAGCACCAACAAACAAATAAATTTACTTCGTAAAGAGACTACATCTGTTGGTCTAATCAACACTGATGCCCATTACACATATTCCATCTCGAATATATTTCATATTGTAATTGTGGGTTGCAAATCTGAAAAGGAAACTAAAGGAATGAATAAAACTAGGAAAGTTCGTACTTGCAAATGCATTGACTATTATAATATACAGATATGAAGTTAATAACATCATTCGCAAAGTACCATGCTTGGTATATATTTTTAGTGGAATCACTTCAATATTATTTCATTTCATTCTCTGCAGGATTTCATGTTATTTGATTCGGAATAATATCTTGACTCAATCGTGGAATGCTGTAAAAATTTTATTGCGTTCTCAAAATTGGACGTAAAAGAATTTTGTGGTCAAAAAGAGAATGTTCAACATTTAACATGTAGCCTTAGATCAATAAATGGACAAGGAAATCTATAGCTGACTAAACACACGATATTCGATATTGTATTTTGCATTGTCCGTAATAGAAAACATCACGGGAGGTTTCCTTGCAAAAGCAGTCAAAGTGTGTAATATTGCACAGTGGAAGAATAATTGAATGAAGGCAGGAAAATGTACTTCGTACATAAATATTCTTTTGCAATTTTCATTGTAATAAGGAGTTATTATTCTAGAAAATTTATCTGCAATACTGCAAATTTATGCATTGAAGTATTTCGGTTGTTTTTTGGTCAACTTCCTGGGGTGTTAAATTGCCAAAGGGGACTACACAGGCTATTTATGAGCTTTTGATTTATGTCAATCAATAAACGAAAGAATTTCGACATACAAGGTCGAAAAATAAAATAAAAGACGGTTTTAGTTCCCGTATTATATTTATAAGTTGAGTGATACGATAAAGAATGTAGGGAATGTGTTAATTAATGTTCCTGGCAAAATGACTACAGTGGGTGTTATAAACAGCGAAAAGTCCTGAGCGATCAAAATCACCGAAGCCAAAAAAGTGATGTCGTTATGGTGTAAAGCAAGAAGAGATTTCTTGGCGTCAAGACTTTTTTCCAAAAAAGGAAAATCAAGAATTCACCTTAATCCTGAGAGATTTTGGTTTATTGGGGTATGTAAGGGATTTGAGTCTCCTACCGGACCCATAAAACTCCCGACTTTTCTTCTGCCCTTGATTGCACACACCATTAACAATGTGGCTGTTGTAAAAGAGGAAAGAAGAATTCCCAGGCAATCATTTCGATTGATGGAATGTGGAATGAAAGTAACTTACAGTTGAGTCAAGTCCAACCGATTTTCTCAATAAACAAAATGACTTTCCCCTTTAACTCGCAGCAGAACAATCAGTCTCATTGTCAGCTTTTGGCTACTTTTCTCTTCATTCGCTCTTTCTTCACTCTCTCCCAAGAAGTGTCTCACCTCCCAGCTCCTATTTCCCGAAATACCATACATACTAACCATTACCCTCATGGTGAGTTAACCGTTAACCCGTAGCACAGATAAACGAATGAACTGCCTCAACGCAACATCCGACAGCACAACTAAGCTAAGCTCACACAAACCTGATAATATAGGGAGACGACAGAACAGACTGCACCACACAAGACAAGACCAGAAGAAGTCATAGACAGCCAAGATTTCATGCACAAAATGTATTTAAGTCCATTAGAATTCTACGCATCCAGTCGCAGCAGCTACTTTCTCTTTAGTTCGTAGAAATCCACTTTTCCTCCGCCTTTCTCACTCGGAGCAGAGTTAACTTATTTTAAGATTATCGAGACATTTACATTTATTGTCTGCAGTCCAAACATAAAATCAAGAAAACTGCACAGATAAATGTTCATGGTTGTTTCTATTTGATTCGAGGAGATGGGAGGCTGCACCGCTGCTGTGTTGGAGAGTACAAAGAGATGCAGACAGATACAAAGGAGCAGTTGGAATCAAACGGGTTTCTGCTGTTGTATACAATTACTGTAATATATGCACACATTGTCTTGACTCGCACATCAGGGAATTGCCATTAAGTAGAATAAGTCTATTTCCTTTGTTCAGGCAGAAGAGAAACGTCTTACATCCAGCTGGATTATTGAGTCACTTGGAATGGCAATTTAAATGCGATTTGTCTTAATTCAATGTTCAATGCAAATGTAGCCCAAGGGATTCTTCCAACAACTTAAATGTCCAAAAGAATTCCTTTGTGTTGGAGACTATAGGAGAGTATGCAATTTTTATTTAACATTTAATGCGTCAGTGCAGTATGAACATCCATTGAACAACCTTACAAAAAGTAAAATGATGTCCTTAGTACTTTATCCAGTTTGACGAAACAATTGTTAACTCGAGATTCAGAGGTTTAAATGCCACAGATGTAAAGTAATACATTCATCGGACATTGGCCATATTGGACAGTCTTAAAGCATTTACATATTCGGAATTTAGAATGAAATTTAATAAACCATTCGTAACGGTTGAAGGAAGTGACGAAGGGAACAATAAAATTAAACTTAGACAAGGTAACCTTTTCAATGACAACAACATGTCGATTGTGATGTGACACTGTGTAAGTAACAGTATAACTCCGCTGACTACAAATAATATTAAAGAACATGAAGTGCCATTTTTTCTAACATTTAAACACTGGTGGTCTTCAAATTCAAAAGCTGAACGATTTCATAAAACGCATAGCCGTAAATAAGATGTATTTGAGGCTGTATTAACAGAGTAGTCACTATACTATACTATACTATACTATACAGAGTAGTCATGAAGGAGTTGACCGATTGACCCCATCTTCGAACTTACCGTTCTTTAGTTATCGTGGTGAAGGACGGACGGACGGACAACTTTGGTCTTTCCATAAATTGACTTCGTCACTTAATAATGACGAAAATGCAAGAAGCATTCGCCTGTTCTTGGTTGTCGTTTTGTATGTCGTGAAGGTAAGTAATGGCGCTATTCGCAGTTGCGATTCGCAAGGGAAGACGTAGATGTTTGCATGCGTAAAGGTAAGTCTTAAAAGTCGGTCTTAAAAGTACATTGCTGCACACACATATTATGTAACGAGAATTTTAAAATTTCATCAAGTTTGTACAGTTGCAGTTGAAATATCAGAGTAGTCACCGTTCTGTTTCACAACATTAAAAAGTGAACATAAAACGACGTTTCCGACATGTGCTGGAGTCACGAAGAAGAAGATCTGAGTACTGAAGTTGAACTTTACAGTTTCATTGTGATCAAATGGGCAGGACACGCGCGTGCAAGTGGAAGAAGGTATAATGGCACATGAAATAGCTGAATGGAATTTCATTTATATCCAAGGAGGACGTTGCGAGACAACCCATCCATTAAGTGCATAAATCTTTAACGACTCGAAATATACTTGCGCTTCCTCCCTTAACACACTTCTTACCAAGCAGAAAAATTGTTATCAGGATGCGACCAGAGGAAAACGGATTCGGTTTTGTTACATTTTGTGTTGTACTATTGATGCTCCTCCTAAATTCTGTACTAGCAGCATAAAGGATATTTCCTTTCCCTACATTTTGGGTTTTACGTGCAGAAGAGGTAAGTAGTTACACTGACGTATCCGTACTTTCTGTCTCATTTCGATATTACCAATAAGGAAGTAATACACGAAAAAAGGTATACTAAACTAACACGCATGTACAGATACACCAACCAAAATCTGACTTCATTAAACACACAAAGAGAAAGTCAAGCTTCAAAGTTGTACACAAACACAAATCTGAAGAAAGTATTTCTTACAACAGAATAAAGCGTGTTGTATTTGGCGAGGCGTGCTGTAAAGGCTTTCCTGGTTGGAATTAAAGATGAAATAAAATGCTGCCTATCAAGCGTAAAATGGAATTGTCATAAAATAAATTATTATAAAATGTTTTTATTTGATTGCGTATGTGTTGCAAGATACAAAGACAGGACTGAGCAAATGACTGGTTTAGTTTCTAGCAAGACAAAATTGCTAATAAAATCGGCCTACGTCATAATGACCTGAATGTACGAATCAGTATTTTCCTCCAGTGTATTTCTTCTCATTTGGTGTTACTACTCAGTATACTATTAGCTAGTAGGATGGTTTGTAAGTTATCAGTTTGGAATGGGATTGAAACTACTAATAATATAATGTTAACACTTTGAGTGCGATACACCTTCATTGTATTAATGCGACAAGGCTGGAACTAATAAACAGCAAATTCTTTGATATTTTCCCTTTCCGCTGTTCCATTGATGAGAACATCCTTAGGTGAGTCGGTGAGTGTAGGATAGCAAATTGGCGTATGCAATCCTATCCACCAACTGCGTTACATTTCAGCCAATGAGTCATGAATGCCAGTGAAGTATTGACAATAAGGTCTACAAGTGAAGAGTGCTGGCAGTGAAGTAAATGAAGCGTAGCAAACAACAAAAAACCCGTGAGCAGAAAACACACGGTGGTCCTGCTTTGAAATATGACATTTGCTGTTTATCTTTGGCCGTCTACTGTCTATATCCATTCTACGTGAGTATCCATCCCAGTTCCCTACACAAGACAGATACTTCAGCACAGTGCAATCAAGTAAAACTTTATTTATTGTCTTTCTACAAAAGATGCTTCCTAATTAAAACGAATGAACAATAAAGGCCCTCCGTAGCCCTCCGTACATCTCACTACGCGTTCATCATGAGTTATATTTCTCTTCGTGTATTAATATATTTATTTACCTTATTGTAGCATACATCTATAGCATACATAATATAGTTACACAGGTGCTCATATACCTTCATTAATTTTCTTGGTATTCCTTTGAGTGATAAATATAAATACTGACTGAAAGTTTCAACCGTTTTTCCATTCTCTTTGATGTGACAGTCAATTAAAGTATAGAAAATAAACACCTACACACTTACATGTTGCAAGCATAAAATACACATAGAAGCATGCTGAAAGTAAACTATAAAGAAAATGACTTTTTCTTTAGCTTTTTCGCGATAAGCTTACAAAGAAGAAAATACTGGTTTACGCTCGCTAATGAACCGAACAGAAAGTAAACATTGCGTATAATGTTATTACTATTACCTTTTCGGTTTAATGCAAAACTGTGTAGTTAATTTTATTACTTTGCCTGCTGAATGTTAATTCGACCGTGTAGGTTTATTATCTTCAGATCATAAACCCAATAAACCTGTCAACAAAGGGCGAAATGAAACAACGAAGTTTCGTAATATTAAAAAAATTGTTTAGGCTTTTTTTGAAAACTTATGCATGATTTCGCATGACTTACGTATGAAAATTTACATTTGAATTCACAGGCATTGATATTACATAACTATATTATTGTTATCTGTTATATTGTAGCAATATTTACAAGGCTGTGGTACTTATACAAAGACACATTTAATGTGTCAAAGGTCATGAGTTGCATGACCGCTTGACCTCATCTTCGAACTTAACCAGGACCTCAATAGTATGAGTAGAGTACCAAGTTTGAAGTGGTGTCCCAAACCGTTGTTGGGTTATCGTGTTTAGAGACGGACGGACGTACTCAGGGACGAGTGAAATCATACAAGCAACTTCGTTGCTTAATAATCGTAAAATTCACCTTAGGGGTTAGTTACATAGGGGTACTTGTGAAGCAATTGATGAATACACATGAACAATCATTCCCCATGCTTTTCCATACATAACTTGGTAACTGTTGACGATAGAGATATCCTACAGAGAGGCTAAAATATAATGATCTAATCACTCACATGTATTAATGCAAATTCTAGTTTTCTTAGTAATTAAATAAGGATATGAGATCAGTCATGTACTAT
>JABASD010004256.1:0-16224 GCA_019776165.1 Pogonognathellus flavescens
CTAAAGTATTTACAATCGCCATTATATTATATATTATTATATATCATATATTATTAAGGCTAATTTTAACCTCGTGAGGTCCCGTAGGACTGCTTGATGTTAGTTTTATATAAGGAATTTCTGCTTGATATTTTATACAGCAATTATGTACATCTGTCGCGTCAGTCAATTAAGTTTAATTTTAACGCCAGTTGAATAAACCAAAACACAATTTTTTTTACTTTTTGACAGCAGGCATGTTAAATTTAACATTTTTATAATTTCAGTTTAATAATTTGTAAATATAATTGCATGTGCTAGTAGTAGTAATTTATTTCTTAATAAACCCAAGTTGAGTTTATAGCATAAAAATATATTGTGGAAATAATTGGTAGGAATATCACGCAATAAAAAACGGACGGATAACTTGTGTGTGAGTGAAGTCATTTTTAGTGTAGCGTGTCTAATAGAGATTTTTATTATCATTGTGTTTTGCATGTACATGGCCTTGTGTTGGCACGGCCAAGGCATCATACCAAAACAGCAAGACAGGAAATTGACAACAGCAGCCAACAACTCAAGTCTCAAGTCAAGCCAAAATTCTCAAGCAAAAAGTATGTTTCTTTTTATTTGCATCACTTGCTGTACTTAGTTGTGTCTGCTCCCGTCTCGGCCAACTTAAACCCATGCAGTAGACATTCACTCAAAACACATACCGTTATAATTATGAAACATTTCTCTATAATAAAGTAAAGTACATACACTCGTGTAAATATAAAACAACGAAACATAATATCCCAAAAAACATATGGCAAAGTATGCGTCCATTATTATTCAAACATACATGCCGTGTGTTTTTTGCAAGGAGTGAATTTGTAAAGGAAAGTATAAGTGGCTGTGTGGAAAAAGTAATACATATTCTCGCAGATATTCATATAAAGATGCAGAAGATGATGATGTTGAAAATAATCATATGCGGGTAACTTACCTAAGTCTTTCAATCTGGATGGGAAACCTCTCCTCCGTGTCAGACACAGTCAACTCCGGAGAATGCAATAAAAATAGACCATTTTAACATTTCTCAGAGTAAACGTCACTTACGAATCGCCGTTCTTTCATTTTCTATGCCGTGAGGTACTAGGTTCCCGAGATGCGAAAGTTAACATTAAATTACATATTATTTAAGTTTACTTTACTTTTCTGACATAATTCTTTTTATTATATTATGCACATACTACTACTAATTATAATATATGATATTTGCAGATGAATTTTTGTGTATAAAACCTTAAGGTGGCAATTATCATGTAGATGGATAATAATTTTTTTAAATAGTCATTGAAACATTCTAAGCTTTAAATATGCGTGAAATAATTTAAATTATTCATTTTTATGTGTTGAAGAAGATAAACCATGATATTATAATTATATATATGTATCAGGGAATTTTATAAATATAGAAAATATCTTAATTGAAATAAAATTTTGGTTCTGCATTAAATGAATTTCATTTCTGACTGCAAAAAGATGAAGCATCGCTTCCATTCATACATTTTTAGCTACGCAAGAATTAAATTAGACTGCACTAAATTAATTGACCTGCATTAAATTAAGAGACCGTAACGAAATGCAAAAAATAGAAATATAAACAATAGAAAATTATTTAAAAAATTTAATGTTCTGAATTTCATTTTTAGACTAGTGTAGACTGCTAAAAAATTTGGCACTAAAAGAGCTCATAACAAAATGTAAAAAACCAATATATATACCTAAACAATACAATACAATTTAATAACTAAATATTATTATTTAAAATTTGAATATTAGGATTGCATAGATATTAGAATATTCGAATATCAGAATTAGAAAGAAGTGTTTTAGAAACAATCTAAATCTTCTAAATATGTAAATTTTTTCCGAAAAATTGTTGCATCTGCATATAGACATGAAGCTTTTTAGAGAACTGATTACATATAGAACTGTAAGACTGTTAAGTGTATATGTGATGAGTTGAGTTGAGAGAGAGACCTTGCTGTTCTGCTACACGTTTTCGTCTCGCAATGCACTATTTGCTATTATTACGACTAGACGTATTAAACATATTATGCATAACCTCAGTACAACATTACAATGTTGTACTGAGGTTATACTTTGACTGTTGAGTGAGTCAACTCTCGTCATGCTTTGCTTTACTTTACGAATGTTTACTTACACTTGGCCACCTACTTGCTTGGCAATTCATAGAAGTTTTACAGAACTACTCCACATTTCTCCGTAACGAAAGAAAGGATGATATCCAATTTAAATTCAACATGTATCTAGGTAAAGTCAAAGTAAGTTAAGTACATAATAAAATAAAAGATATTTTACATCAGTAAGTCAGCAAAACCAAAAGCGTGTCTTTTCATTACGAGCATCACAGTACATTTATACATTATAACATTATTTATGTACAACCACCACACAATACGTTTCTACGTTGCAAATAATAAAGATGCGCTTAGAGGTTGCAATACTCTTTCCCATATAAATTCTGGTTCGGGAGTTTCGCATAGTTCTATAAGACTTTAGGATCATTACACGCTCTTTCACGATTCTCTGCTCATCTCTCGCTGTGTGAAAACCGTAAAAACTCTTTCTCTCTTTCTCTGATGATGTTGTGTTGTGTTATTTGTGTCTCATGCGTTACGAAACTAAATTCTCTCCGACATAACACCTTCCAATCTCTATTTCCCCCATTTTCCCACTTACTACATTATTCGCTATAGTAAGTCAACGTGACAAAAAAGTTCAATTAAAGTTCAGGAGAAATACTTTTCTACAGCTGATTTTACAGCTAAACGATACGAATCCAGTCAATTGGTTTTTGAATGAAGGTTGTAGTTTTTACACCTCAGATTAGCTCATCCTTACCCTCGTTTCCCTTTTACTGTGGCAATAAAGTTAACAAGGTAAGAGAATATTTTCAATTTTGTTTTTTGCCGATTCAGTAGCGAAGCTACTGTATGCTTTCTGTCTGTCTATCTATTTTTCTGTGTACGATATTGGGTTAACCATAAATGTGGACTTTCAAAATTGTAAAATTTTGCAATATATTCTGCATTTGGGACACATTTGATATTTTTTTACAGTTTATGGTAGAATTGGACAAACTTTACTATTTTTGGCAAATTATAATAAAATAATACAAATTTCTACTTCGTCACTGCTTTGCATTCGTTCCAAAATGGTTCAATGAAGTAAAGGACTTACTTTAATTTATTTTCTGGGCCATTTAGTTTACTCTCTAATTTTTATAAAAATTAAGTAATAACTTTGTCAATTATTACTGCTTAATTTTGATCGTCAATTTATTATTATCATTCAAATTATTGAGTCATACTAAAAATTGAGATATAAAATGAATAAATAAAGTCGTAAGAAATTACTTTATACTGCAATCTATTAACATTTTTCATTTTTATTCCTTATTTTGTTTTTAAGTTCACAGTAGGAATTTTTTATAAAAATATACATTTTATTTAACGCAGATTGATAATTTGTGGTTTTGTAAATTGATATTATATTTACAGACAAGGTGTTAAAATGTGTTCGACGTCAATCGCCCTGTTGGTCGAGCAGAGTAAAACTATAATGGATAAGTGGGAGAACACAAGTTTTAAGAAAAATCCTGACGAAGATGATACTTACAACGAAACGAAAAATTCGAACGCTATTAGGTTGAATACGAAAATCTTTATCCAACATGAAAGAATCGAAAGAAGAATTGAAATTCGACAGATTCCAATTCATTCTGAACCGGAGGAAAATCATATTGGAGAAATGATTGTGGAAAGAGCGGAATCCGCTTCCGCTGCTAATGACAGTAGCGGCAATAATAATAATAAACACGATGAAAGTGAAACTGCGGTGGATGATGATGCTGGAGTTGCTGAAAATAATTTCGAAGCATCTGAAGACGAATACGAATACGAATATGAAGATGAGGAAGAAGATGAAGAAGAAGACGGAGAATACGAATATGAATACGTTGAGGATGGCGAAAACGATGTGGAAATTGAAGAAATGGACATGGAGCCGCAGTTCTTTCATGTGGATTGGGAAATGGAAAAGAGTAATGAAGTGGAAATAAAAGAAATTCAAGACTCAGATGAAGAAGACGATGAAGGACAAACGAAAGTTGATCGAGGACAGGAAGATGTAACTTTTATTGTTGGATATCAAAACGCTAAAATATTAGCTCATAAAAAATTGTTGTGCGAAGAGTCAGAAGTCTTACAACAATTATTTGCCAATGGCAAAATAAACGAAATTAAAGTACCTGATGCAGATCCCAATGATTTCAGAACCTTTCTAAAGGTAAGTGTTCATTTCTAACACAAGTAATATCGCTTAAAATTGTGTTATATGAAATTGTAGTTGAATCTTTAACTTCTGTAAAAATATTTTAACAGTTTAATTTAAAAAAGATAAAAATCTTCACCTTCTGGCACAAAATGTGTTTTTTCCTGATTTCCTCAGACATTTTTAGATTATCTACAGGTTTTTGATATTTTCAAAATAATCGAATTTAATTCTCAAAATCATTTTGATAATAGTAAACCTTTTCGTAGCTGTTAAAACTTTTAATAAGTAAAAATCGTGTTCTTACACAAAATGTTTTGTTTTTTTTCTCGCAATTTTCTATTATATAAGCATTATTACATTTTTTGAATATTTTCATAAAAACTATTTTGTAGGCACAGTAAATTCATTCTAAAAATAATTCTGATAATATTAAATCCCTTTCGTGAATGTTAAATTTGGCGTCAGTAGCCAATTCTCAGAATCCTCACAAAGAAGACAACGTAGAATATTTCCAGGAAACTTAAAAATAGTAGCATTAGTTTGTTTACTTATTATTATATTTACAAAGCATTCTGACAATGACACATAGTTTCAGTCTGTGTGGGTGTATCAACAAATATATAATGTCAGAAAAGAAATAATGAGAAAAGAGTCTCAATGGAATTGGGTTGAGATTAGGTTCGGGAAAATAAACATGTTAAATTACAGTCACATATCCATGAGAATTTTTATATACGTAAATCTATTTTTATTACGTGTATAGTGCTTGTACACGACGAAACAAAAAGATTTGTCAATGATAAGCGACATCGACGAAGCATTTGAGATCAGTTATCTTGCAAACAAGTACAAAATAGCCCGGCTAGTTGACAAAGCCAGGGCAGCCATCCAACAATTAATTGATTATGACACTGCTACCACAATTCTGGAGCGGGCCACCGTCTACAAGGACCACGAACTGAGTGAAATCGCATTCGAATTTATTTGCAAGTAAAGACTGACATTTTTATTGGTCAATATAAATAATTATACACCCTGCACTCTTTTATAAGCTGTAATATATTTGGCAAAAGCTTTTGTCCCATTTTTATTACTGCGTGTAAACTGTAACTAATGAAATATTGTCTCGATTGCAATTGCAGGAATACGAATGATGTTTTTCAGAGTAAAACATTCACTCAGCTATCACACGATAACCTCTGTCGGCTTTTGGAACAAGATTCCCTAACCATAGACGAACTCCCGTTGTTCAATGCGGTTTTCAGGTAAAAATGAACCAGAAAATTTAAAATTAATTTACCATTTAAATTAAAAATTAATGGAATATGGTTTGAGACCCCTCATAAGCTGGAAACGAGAAATATTAATCCCGCTAAAATAAAATAAGAGAATTAAAACATGTAAACACATGCGCGTAACTAGGATTGCAATGTGGGGTGATGTCAAAATGAACCAAAAATGAAACTTTTTGCGATTTTTTAGATTTTGGAACTAATTTTTTAGTTTTAGCTTGTTTTTATAAATTCTTGAAATGTCTAGTATAAGTTGGGAAAATTGAGAAGGGGTGTACCCGGGCTCCCTGTGACACTCCTTTAATACGCCCTTGTGTAAACATTTTGCTTGCGATTTTCTAAACGATGAAATGAAACAAAATATTTGGCATTTTACTTAATTTTTAAAACTTTTTCATGTTAGTTGTAGGTATTTACATTTTTGAGTACAATTTGAACATTTCGATAAGATTTAATACGAGTATAATTTGTTTTAATTTAATTTTGTGACCCCTCCATATGGCAATCCTAGTTACGCATCTGAAATTCAGCAATATAATTTAGCGCATGGAAAAATCTGGAAAAACAGGCAAAACTAAACAAGGTGTTATAAATTTCTGCCGATGCTGACAAATATTTTATTTGTTGCACAAATATTGTATAGAATTTGCAAATGAATGAATGCATCTATAAATAATCTATTTTGAAATATGTATGCACTTATCTATAATCTATTATTGTGAAAGGTGGGCAGTGGCTTTTCTGAACCGAAAAGTGATGGATGGAAACGCAGATATTTTGAGGAATGCCCTTGCCGAGCCATTACATTTAATTCGATTCAATCTAATGTCTCTTGAGGATTTTGTGACATATGTTTGCAAAACTGGTGTCTTGACAGGAGAAAAGCAAAAAGGAATTTGTGAATATTTATCTCTGCCTGATTGTGAAAGGTCAGCTGCGAGTTTGTCATTCACGATATCTAAAAATAACTCTTTCATATAAAAATCCATGTCGAAAGGAAATATCTTCTATACTAATCATGTATTGGTGAAGGACGATGGAGAATAAATTGCTTCGTCTGTATAAAAAAGATTACGACGATGGAAAAGTTCTTTAGAAGAAAAATGTATTTTCTATTCACAGGAACGTTGAGGATTTATCCGCGTATTTGTTCAAGACAAGTTCAAGATATGCCTTGTACGTTCCCAGAGATTGCTACGTTGTGCAGAGAATTCCAAGATGTGACAGTTCTGTCCTGGGAGATGATACTTATCTCTACAGCAAAAATGCGTGGGGATTTAGGTAAGCAATCAATAACGACACGTGTCAGACGTGTTTATGTTTTTTACACTATTAGTGTAGGTGGCCACTTTTAGCTTTATGCATCGTATAAATCTGAATGTGACGTTTAAATTGCCTAAAACTAATTGCATAAAGCACTTGTGCTAATTTTCACTTATATTTATTAGTTTTGAAACAAATTTGCCAATTTACATCGTCAGCGTGGGACTCTACGGCACAAAAGGAGAAAAAAACATTGACTGTCGAGTCAAAGTCGAAGTTATCGAATTTATAGACAGTGAAACTACGAAAATCATTTCGGAGACTGAAATAGAACAGGAATATCGCATCTTTCAAAATATTTTCCATGTTCCACTCACCAAACCCGTCAAAATCCTCCCGCATAAAAAGTTTATCGTCAGATTTCAAATTTTAAACGTAAATCAAACATAATTTTTGCAAATCAATTATAATTAAATTAACCATTTATTTTAGCAACATTTAATCCCCGATAACTTTTTTCTTCATTCCAAAATAATATGTATTAACATCTGCAATTTATTTCATTGATGTAATTAAAACAATTATTTTAATTAATATTTGTTTGTTAAAATATCAACCTTTTAAATAATATACTTAACGAAGAAACTATTCATATAAACTTTATATGGTTTAAATAATTCTTTATTTGATTTTTAGGGTCCTCCTGTTGCAATTTGCACTGGGGCTGCTGCAGAAACGAAAACTTTGTGTAAAACTGGTGAAACCCTTGTTATAAAGTATGAAGATTATCGTCACGGTCTTTTGACGACAACAAATCAGCTTCCCGAATTAATGATTAAACTTGCTCATAAATAGACAATAGACATATTAAATGAGATTAAGTTTTATTTACAATTTGCAATACACTGATCAGAGATCACCGTTTTTATTTTTAGAGAGTCACATTTACTTATTCCATTTCAACTGTCAAATCGCTAATTTAATTTTAACCCACCTCTTGCTTTTCAATACTAGTCGTTACTTACATAATTGTAGCTGTTGAGATTGTGATGATGTAATAATGTGTATAAATCAAATAAATGTAAAATTATGCGAACAAAAATTTACTTAAATAAAATTTTTCGTAAAACGATTTGAGAGTGTAATTTTTCTAGGATTAAAATGACCCCACTTAATAGATGTCCACAGAATAAAATTGTATAAGCGAGGAAAACATCGGGCACTCCCAAAGGGTGTATAAATTTCTCGTCTATATCTTTGTCAGTAGTGGACATTCCAATATTTCGAAAATGGCCAATCATGATACGACTGTTTATTCCTAACTCCTTCATCAAAATTATTCTAATATAAAAAAATCGGGTAAAAAAATCAATTTAATTGCTATAATTCTTTAAAAAAAATTATGAATTATTTCTTAAAAATACAATTTGTGTTATTATTTAAAAATCAAAAGACCAACTTGTAATTTAAGATTTCCCTTAAAGGTGATCCTTTTTTGATAGACATGGCACTTCTGACAGGAGTGGTACTTAGAGAAAGCTGAAAAAACTTGGAGCACGAATCCTGGACACAATGTCCCGTGGATTGCCCCACTACGTAAAAATTTTCAGGCCAAGTCACTAAAAAATTGTTTTCATCTTCGATTTTTTTGATACCGCCCAACAAATCAACAGATTCCCATGATCTTGATCTAGTTGTCGAATTAGAGTCACTAGCCTCATATATCTAAAAAGTTCAATTATTTTAACAAACAATTATTATCAGAACCTCCAAAAAAAGTTAAAAAAATCAAATTTAAGTCGCAGTGTTTACTTTATAAAAATTTGCAACATCTAGGTCAACCAACATCCCCAGTGAAGAGGCAAGAAGATCTTTTGTTGTTTTAATTGGTATAAACCTGATGGATAATATTGACACAATGGAGGAGGAAAATGCTGTGAAACAAACAAATCCGGTGAGGGAGCCTATTAGAAATATAATTTTGGCTGCCGTAGAATTCGGTGACATATACCACCCCTGCAATAAAATTAATTTTTACTTGGTTATACAAAATTTCAAAACAGAGCAAATTAAATATTTTTAACCCTATATTGCAAATCAGAAAATACTAACAAAATATTTTTTAAATTATTATTGCTATCAGGAAATATTTTTAGGCATAAACATTATTTTAAATTAAAATAAGGTAATCTTTTCCTGTGTCAGCAATAAATTTTTTTCAAACCTGTTGAGTACTTGATCCTAAAGCCCATAATATAGTATCTTTGGAAATATCTGCATCAGCATCATTTTCAGGGTCGCAAAATCTTTGGCTTGCCCAGATAGACAGTTTTAAGGTAGTAATTATCAAAATCCAAGTCAGTATGAAACATATCCATAGTGGAAATTCAAATCTACTAAGAAAAATGTCTCGCATTCTGGTCTTGGGCTGAATGAAAAATGCCTGCAGACTAAAATACAAAAAATACTTTCATTTTAACTGTTCAAGGGCAATAGTAAATAGGAACTAACAAAATTGATAATAGATTAAAGCGAAAATATTGAAAATGTTAATTATATTGAGAATTAAATTCCCAGAATCCAAAACATGACAAATTGAATTGATTTACCCGATTAGATAAGTTGGTTGTAAATATTGTGACTTTCTTGCCCGACCTGGAGACACAATCAGTTGTACGATAGAAATGTCAGCCTTGTCTGCAGACACCTGATTGGCCGTGGTATTTTTCTTTACGTCGTCATCTCCGTTAAAGTCTGGCCAATTTCCAATTATGGCTTCTTCACTTCATTAAATAATATTAAAAAGAAAATATCATAAAATGTAATAATAATAAACCTACATTTTTGAATAAAAATACAAAAAGCAAACTTGAAATTTAAACTTTGTTCCCAAAATCGCAGCATATTAACTGCAGAGCCACTGACTAACCGCTGACCTCCGCCAGGCAATGATTCAAATTTGGATTCAAGTTCGTAAAACGTATCATTCTGTAAATGACAAAGAAATAATGCAAAAAATGACCTTTAATACTCACAAAATATAGTAAAATATATTTTTATTATGATATTGGTAATTTTAAATATATATAAAAGAAACATGTAATACCACTGCAGTTATTGTCAAAGGAATTCCCTGGAAATTTTCTCTTCGTTTCAATTTTTGCGAAATCAAATTTTCAAAATTTATTTTGTCATTTTTTAATGCAATGACATTTGCAAAAGTTTTTCGTTTTATTGTATAAATTTCGATTAACTTTGCTGTATTATCTTTTGGAAAATTGAAGATGATATAAATATCACTGCTAAATGAAAACATGGCATTGCTCTGACTTCCTGAATAATAACTCTCCATGAAATTAGAAAGCACAATTGGATTTTCATCACGTGCGTCAATAAATATATACGGTGATCTACATTTCGTTTTTCCACTGGTCAACGTGGCAATCTGTTTAATTATCAAATCAAGAAGGGGTACAAAAAGTTACACAATTAAAAGTTGCTAGATATTGCAAGTATAAATATATATAGGTAAATTTAATCTCTTATTTTTACTCATTACCCTGTGTACCGTCTTCAAAATATCAAATAGATTTTTTCCAACTGCTACTCGAAAGAAAATAATCTTCGGCGTGAACTGAATAGAATAACTTTGTCTTGATCTTCTCGCACAAAATACATTATCAATATTTGTATCGTTCAAAATATCTCCATTGAAAAATGATACAGAATAACTGTCGTTAGTTAAAATCATATGTCGCAAATCTGCAATTATAGTACAAATAATAATAATGATGTTCGTAAAAATGTTAGACGTAATATTGGATAATGAAATAATGCTATTAATTATTTACCTTTTTCGAAAATTAAGTCAAAATTAAAAAATATATCAGAGGGATGAAATATATCATGGAAATAAATAAACTTCAATTCACTGTGGACTATTTTTTCCAGATAAATTAATAATAACATAAATGCTTTTCTCATCGCATCAACAAAGTATCACTTCTTTTAATTCATGCTACTTCAAATCGTTAGACAATGAAGAAGAAGGGAAATTGAGCAAAATTATTGCTTCTTCTTAACTATTAACGGATATTTAAATTATATTTTACAATGTTGACACTGGATAAGAAATAATTGTTGTGGCTTTAAAAGCTTTACTGTACAAAGTACCCTATGTACAATTTTACTGAACAATTTGAAACATAATATAATAATAAACCACTCTCAATGACTTTATTTTGTTGTGTTACGCATATTTATTGCTGCACGAATCAATTTTTGTTTCACTAATTATAAAGAATATTATTAAGATGACATGATGCACTTTACAGTAACACAATAACGGATACACTCATCGATACATTCACAAATTTGGAATATTCCATTAACATCACTTCACATCATTCACATTACGAAATACACTGTAGAGATATAATATTACGTATAATATGTTAGCAAACACTGATAATGATGATAATAAACCGCTTGGAAACTTTCAATGGCGTTATGGTACTTGATAACTTAACAAAGAATAACTCACAATACAAATTCCTGACAATAAGTGAACTGCACCCGCATGAAAAGGACAGATAGATTGATTTTTTACAATATTACATAAATTGAAGTAGCAATAATAGCTCCATTATCAATATTTCCGCTGACATACACATTTAAATCGACATTGGATTATATCTGTACAAAAGTTCTCACATAAAATATCTTAAAATTATTTTGCCCCAATAAAGCACACCGAATTGGGCATTTATACATAATAAGTAATTAGGTTCGTTTTGCAAATGCATTTGCCACAATTCCATAGCTGAAGTATAAATAAATACATTTTACAACTTTTTCGTTATCGTTGCTCCTCCTGTCTACAGGGGAAATCCAAAGCACAAAGGAAAAGCAAATGTGAACAATAATGTCATACTAAATATTAAAAGTCCGACCAGGGGCGTATTTACGTATGGACTCACAGGGGGTTGCGACTTTACAAAAACTCACTGGCTCAAATACTTAAGGGTATTTTACCTGTATGTTAAATAACCGTATGAAATACGTCCCCTGAAATACGGAAATTTAAATTTGAAGTAGGAGCCTCGTGTTAAAGTGGCTGAAACGGAAAAAGTTTGTAAAGTGGCCGCTCATACCTCTCTGCACTCGGTTAGGACCCGAGTTTTTCCTTATTTTACCATAGTTAAGTAAAGTTAAGTTCATTTTAGTTGTCAACACCAAACAACCAAACTTTCAAGAAACTTTTCATTGGTACGGTAAAGTCTCCAGCAAAATCCGTCAGTTTTCACTTGACAGATTAAGCCAGTAGAGAGTATGTAACCATTGTAGTTGGCGGCCATTTTGAATAAGTATCCTTTTTATTAAGAGTCTACGGTGTATTAAGCTCCCACTACCGTGTTTCTTTGACTGCAATTAATGATGAATGGTATTTGGCTTTTCCGGTTTTCTCTCTGTTGTGTCTCGTGTTTATGATTTTTAATATTATGATTTTTTAACATTAAGCTGGAGTTGGCATTGGCAAACACTAACACTGTTTATACAACATCAGATTGACCCTCGTTCTGCCGATACTATTAAGCGTAACATGGCCTCCAGCATCACAACACGTCCAACAATGTGGCGTTTCATACTTGCACTTATCTGAGAACAACATCACACAAAATACGCTTGCAAGAATAAAAAATGGAATATTACCCACCAAAAAAAGGAATAAATATCGAATTTTGCCATCAACTACCCGTGACTACAAAAACATAAAACTTTTTAGATTTAAAAATTTTTTTTTTTAGATTGTATCTGAAATGATGCGTATTTGCCAACGGAGGTTCCTTATTTTCCACTAAGTGCCATAAAGTTATTGACCATGTTAATTTTAATTTGCCAATAAAGGTGTAAAGTCTCCAGCCAATTCCATCAGTTTTGACTGATAGATTTAGCTGTGGCTGTTTCCTTTTTCTATTAATAATAATACGAATTCGGTACTTACCTAAAACATTCCCTTTTCTCTTTCTAATAACATGCAGTGTCCTAGTTACTGATGCACAATGCATTGTACGTTAGCTCCCGGATCTACACTTATGCAAAACCTTGCCCTGCCTACCGCAGTGACGTTATTACTTTCTCTTGGCAAGTAAAACTTCATTAGTAATCCTTTCCGCTATTTCAATCAATCCAAATTACAATCAAGACAACTACGTCTAATGATCCACCTGGCACTTAGCATATTGCAGAAGAGTGATTTACAAAAGACGAAGAAATCAATTTTTCAAATCACTAATCACCCATCATATTTACGTGAAAATATTTGCAACTACCAAACTCTCTTAATACCCAACTCCCTTGGTAAATAATAAACTATGACAAATCATGAGCTTTTCAATCAAGCACACAAATTACACTGACTGAGACCATTGTAATTGTGACTGCTTGATTGAAGGTATTTAGTTACCTATATTTTCTAGTACTGGACTGCTACCACCATAAAGGAAGTAGTAGTGGCTGTAGTAGCAGTAATTTCCATACAGTAAACAATCTCTCTCTGTAAAATTTACCTCTCCTTTACTTCGAAATAAACACTGACTCTTTGTGCAGAACAATGCCCGATCCGCAGTCTCGGTTATTCACTCTTATTTTACTTACCGTTGCGCACTTGTTGCATTTTTTCTGTTATTTCGTTAAGTTTTGTGAAAAGACATTTCGTACCGGGTTCCATGTTCTCATGGGACTTCGAAAATTCGTCTCGAGGGTGTTATATATTAGCGAACCAATTCAGGTGTTATTTTTACATAATAATTAATAAGTACAAATCGTTAATAATAATGCCATTTCCATCTTCAAATTTCGTTGGGTTCGTTGCCTTGATTGTTCAACGCAATCAAATTGTAATTGGCCTAAACGTTTTGATATTGTGTTAATGTCTAAATTATTTTAGCCTTTATAACGACGGTTGTACAACCGCACCTCTCCAATTACTCCTTTCCAATTTGTAACTCTTATTCTTTACAATATTCCGTTGCGTTAACAAAAGCCCTATTATCTATCTTTCTTCAATTCGAATCCAAATAAACTATTCTATCTCAAACACACCGAGTTTTGCAGTCACTCGTGTTTTAGATTTTTCTTCTTCGACCATAGTTAAGTTTAAGTTAGTTGTAAACACCAAACAAACAACCAAACTTGTCAATACAATGTACAAAAATGTAAATGTACAAAAATGTAAATGTGCAAAAATGTTCTGCATTACAAATACAATTGTAAAACGGGACACCCAGGAGAAAACAAAGGCAAACTTAATGAATATTTTACAGCTAATGATTTAAATTAAGTCTAACTTAATGTAACTATGATATCATATCCCTGAAAATGTTTACAATAATTTAAAGCAAGCCAATTTGTCTAACCATATAAAATTGTTTTGAAAATACAGAATGATGCTTTGGGACATAACTGACATGGTACAAATGGTAATAATTGCTGGTTTTATTGTGATTCACTATATTCATAACCACACTCCAAAATCGCACAAAAGCGATGTCTCATAAAGTATCAATTGTCTGAGTTTTTTAAATAAGTAAAATTAGACACTATGCGAAGAAAATGCATTTGAAATACAATAGCTATACACAATTAATTTTCACTATATAACGAGAAATCGCCTGTTGATAAGGACTTCTCATTAAAACGACAAAGAAAAGATGAAAGAATAGATATAACATACAAAAGCGTTACTAGTGAATTTGTAAAATATTACTAACAATCAGAAAATTCATACGACCTCTTTCTTCTTTTGTGTTTTTTGTATTTCTTTTTGAACTATATACCGTGTTGGAATTCAAAATATAATACATTTACAATAAAATAAAATACGGGCGAATGCCTTAGATGCACACACAGATCAATAATAATAATAATTGGAGGATAATTGCAGTTAACATTAAAAATTGACGGTAAGTAAATTGTTTTTTAAAAATTGACTTGACAGGGATGATCAGTGTCAATATTTTCATCACATTTTTGTCAGCTCACGATCCCCAGGTTGAGTTTCAATTACCTCGGGTGTTCCTTTTTCCATATTTGTCACAATTTCAGCTTTAGAGCCCTTAGGATCTCCGTGAGACTGTAGTATTCCATAAAATAACAATTATTATAATATTTGCATAAAATAAATTACAGGGGAAAATTTATACTGGATTATTGTAAAAAAATGACAAACCTGAAGGTAAAACAGATCACGTTTCAATACAAGTAAAGTAACAAGAAACAAAACTGCGCCTAGAACGTATTCACCCGGGTACAAAATTAACAACGCATCTAATGAAGAACACAAACAAAACCCATTTTTGCATGAAAACCTTTTATAGATAACGTTGTTTATTTAATTAAACAATAATATAGAAAAGAAAATCTTGTCTTACATCGAAGAGATTCAGTTTTTACAAAATTCCAACTTTCGAAAAGCCACTTAAGAGCTGGGACGACTAACGGCATATTTCCACCAATATTTGAGATAATGAATAAATACACAGCCACAGCAGTCGTTTTAATTTCAGTAGGAACAAGCTCCACCAGCACAGCCAATGTCACACTCACCCACATTTCACCTAGAAAATAAAAATATTCGTTCCATTTTTTATTTATTCTTCGACTGCTTTATTTAACACTCTTGAACAGGAAACCAAAAACCCGTATGCTTTTCACGAAAAACCATAACCCGGTGGGTTTTTGGTTTTTCATTCTCCGTATTTTAAATATTGAAAATTATAATAATTATTATAATTTTACCGAATATGTAGGTAGGAATGAGACTTAAATATGCATAAGGAGGAGACAAAAGTAAAGCTCCGGCGGCAAAAGGAGCAGCGATAAGTTGACTTATGATCAAGACCCAAATTCTGCCATGTGGTCCGCTTTTGACAACAAATCTGTCAGAAATGAATCCTCCGACCAATACACCTGAAAGATAATTCATATTTCACATTTTAAAAAATAATTTGACTGTAAACATAAATTATAAACGTAAATGCAAAAGTAAATGAGACAAAATTAATGGATAAAATATTTACCAAAAGATCCAGCCACCATCGGAATCCATGACAAGTACAAAGCAATTTGCTGCCTTTCTTGTCCAATGCTTTCATAGTAAACCTGAGTATTGTAAGCCCACACGTATCCAGCTGTAAAAATTCATAAATCACAATGCACGGATTAGCAAGGTAATGCATATAAACTGCAAAGAGAACGCCAATTTTTGGTTGAGGTTTGGTCCCAGGTTTTCCTACATAATGTGAAGTGAATTGTTGAAGTCATGTGCCAGCCAATGAAATCC